>CM073768.1:104964740-105039740 GCA_037158775.1 Hetaerina titia
ATCGCACTCAAGTCAAGTTTCCGTCGATTCGTGATGAACATTAATGTTTCAACAATAATGTTTTCTTCATTCTTTTCTGTAATTGTCAGTATCAAGCCGTCACGATCCCCCTTCCATAGAAAAAAAATGATTGGGGTAGAATATATGTCGTCCTGTGAAAGCATTTACGTATGTATTTGAAAAGGATAGAATGGTTTGAGGCGTCACTTTGTGGAAACAATACATATCGGAAAAGATCTAGCTATTTATTTTATTAAACACGACCAAAGTTTCGACTTACAAGGTCCTGATGATGACTTTGTAAGCCGAAACCTTGGCCGTGTTTAATAAGATATATGTGAAATAACTAAGTATTTATTTTCCGATATTTGAAAAGGAAGAAAATAATCACTTTTAGACTAGAATGCCGGACAATTCCTAAACAAAAGGTTGGAAGAAGTTCCAGTTTCAGATAAATACACACAACTAATCCGGTCAAGGTTTTCCGTAGTTTTTTCATTGTGATAATGTACTCATTAAAAAATTATTTTTCCGTGGTAAAGCAAGGTACATACCATTTATTCATCTATGATTTTATCACGCTTAAGTTTGTTGATGTGATCGTGTTTAGGTGTAATTAATATACATATATTTCAACTTGTTTTACACTAATCATTAATGGTAATCTGCCGTGAAAGTAAGTTAGTTTCTGATAAGTTCAGATAAATTTAGTGAGCATAGTTATTTCATCACTGATCACGGATTATGCCCATTGACGTTCAAGGAGATCGGGTTCTGCTTCATCAGACTTCACTACTGTATGAGTTCACTCAAAAATTCATAAATAGTTGGAACTTTTGTTTCAGTTATTTTAGGTTTAATAGTCTCAAATATATCTTAAAAGAAGAACTAGTGTTATATCCATTGCCTTTGTATAGGGAAACGTCACCAATTTTTCAAACCCTAGGAGTCATAAAGGGGCAATATCAAAGTAGTCATTCCGTCACTCCTTTCATAAAAATCATATGAACAACGATATGCTAAAAAAATTAAATCGCACAGGTAGACTCAGTACGGATAATTGTTGATAAATTAATGCCACGGTGTCGTACCCTTGAATTTTCTTAACCAACAGTTGATTTAACGGAAATGAACATCCTTGGACGCTGATCTAAGTTCAAAAACGGCTTAGCTTAGTCACAAGCTAGGGCACCGTAGTTTCATGTTAATAGCGATCCAATGTGATGGTAACAATTTCGCCCTCGAGGTAGGCATGATCTTGTAGTGACAACATCCATACGTCCGTTCATCTCCTAACTTCCCACCCATACCTGTGTTCACCCTGATTAACACGGATCCCCATGTGGCACAGAATCGAAGCTGCGGCGGGGTCTTTCGGAATTGTGATGGCGAAGTGCGGCGGAGATGGAGAGGGGGAAGGAAAGGAGGTTATGGGGTGCGAGCGCCCTGTTACCAGCCCCGGCGACCGCCTCTGAGGCACCTCCATAACACCTCTTGCCCCCCCCCCCCCGGCACCCCGTTCCCAGCTCCTCTTCCACCGCCCCCGCGACACACGCTGACAAATGACCCTGCGTGCCCCCTTCTACCCTCTCCCTTCTTGCCCCCTCTCCCTTCATTTGTCCTGAACCCCCCTCCTCCCGACACCACCTTGTCTCGAAAGTCGGATCCTCCCCCCTCCACCCCTTCAGACCGTCTTCCCACCCCCCGATGCACATCTCCACGTCACCCACCCCGCTCCTTCTTCTCTCTCCCGCCTAACCATACATCCCTTTGTCGCCTCGCAATCCATCCTTTTTGTCGTTTGCTTAGCTCTTCCTCTCTCTTTCAGGCAGCCGTTCCCTCAAAAATCCTGATGCGGCCCATTTTTCACCCACGGTTTCTCTTTCTTTACTCTCCCCGCGCCTCCGTCCTGGTTACTTTTAATGGCAATCGTTCTTCCCCCGTGGACAAGAGACGCCGAGTAAACATTCAGGGGGAAACTTGATAGAGTAACAGCGATAGTAGAACGGAAGATTTCGATTCCCACGAGTCAAGGAGGGAGAACTCTTCCGCCGACTCACTTACTCGAATTTCTCTTCCGTCTTAATATTGGACAGCATGAATGGCACGCGTAGTATATAATAATACATTTTCATCAAGCTGAACTGTCACTCCACTTCCCTATTATTTTTTCGAGTCAAACTGACGGCTGTTAGGCCACGATGGGAGTCTTTAAATGTGTTATGCTTTCTGGCACTCCCGCCTTTGAAAGAAATTATTTTTTCTCGTGAATTTTCTCCACTCCCCCTTTCCTCCTTGAACAGACTTGGGCTCCTCTTCCTGAAAGATGCGTACCACTACGCTTAACTCATCCTTCCGCTCTCCTCCCCACCCTCCGTTACACTCGAAGATTTATCCCCCTTCCCTCTGCAAACCTTCTTCCGCCCTCCATGCGCCAACACTACCACGTTTCTCCTCTTTGGATTTTAGTTTATTATTTTAATTTCTATGTTTCTATAAGTGGAAAAAGTCCAACATATTCTATTATGTACTGCAGGTGCCTATCGTTTTGATTGCTACTCTCATCTACTTATTACCACGTTAAATCAACCAAATATTTCGCATATCATTTCAGTTTTACCTTACTTAATTCTATCTCGTTGGACTAAATTGTTTTTTTTATTTTTTTCTCACGTGGGATTTATTGATTAGAGAATCTTTCCAAGCTGAATACTCGACAGATGAATGTATTTGTTTTTTTCTTTAATGGGATACCCTTGAGGATTAATCAAGTTTTTCACTCATTCACCTCTCTGCTTTCGTCTTTTTATTGGGAAAATTGAGAGCAGGAGAGTTGCAAACATTTCCACCATATCAGAAAGCAATGTCTAAAGATATACTAGCGCAAATAATAAAATTATCCAAGAAAAAGGGCTAGAATGTGATCAAAATTTTCATCTTGAATAAAATTTCTATAGATAGTATTGCTTTCGTGAATTGACTCATTTAGAGCGGAGATAAAAAATTGAAACATCTTAGTGGATTTATATATTATCAGAATAAAATTTAGAAAATAGTCTGCCCGGGGAAATACGGTTAAAAAGGTATTTCAATTTTTTTCTAAATAGTTTATCAATCCAAATGATGAAATCATGTCGTATGCTTAACTTTTTAGGGCAAACGATAAGCATCAGTGACGACATATTGTTTGTATCCCTTTGGATTCTCCAATAACACTACTTACGGCTATTCTGCACGAGACATATTTGCATTCACTGGATAATATTTCCGATCACTTTACTTTAATATGTGTAATTGCATACAAGTTTTTTATGCAATCGGATGTTGACTAATAAGCGGGTGAAGAGAAGTCGTCACATATGCCCAAAGTCAATGTTTACCTATATGGAAGATGATTACAATAATCGTTCAACTTGCTATTTAAAGCAAATTTATAACATCCCTATGAATCTCTAGCATTGACAAAGTAATTTAAAATGATAGAGCTAACTCTTTAAATAGATGGACGTGACAAAACTCCTATTCATTTACCACACAATAGAGCTTCTTTCATTAGTCTTTAATCATTTATGTACATAACCTCATTCAGCCGTGCATTAAGATGTACATGGACTGACCGTAATAATGATAAGCTCTTAAAACCAAAACTACGATATTTTTAAATTGAATAACAAATGAACTCATTTGACGTTAAGGAATTCAGAAGCATAAAAGACTTGCTTATTAATTCCAGCAAACTCTGGATATTAAATTAGACTCCAAATACACAAACAAATAAATATTCATTTAAATCTCAATTTAGAATGGATACCGAGTATTGAATCATTCAAACAATCTTCAAGAAATAGGTTCAGTCGCATACCTCACGTGAAAGGGTTCACAAAATGTCGAACGTTAAAATCAATTCGAAAACCCCGTATCAGCCAACTCGATTCACTAGGAGGCCCATACGATCACCCAGGTAACCGAAAGTTCACCGGTCGATATCTCGCTCCAGGCAGAGATATTGTTTGTTGCATAATGGATTTTCCTATGCTGAGTTTTACGGTACTGTATGACCTCAGCCTTTAGGAAAACTTTAAAGACTCAACTACTGATATTCCAGAGCCACAGACAGCATTCTGCCATCTAGCCCGCTTTCGCAGTCGTCACTTGAAAGAATACTAAAAAATAATACTTAATTGAATAACCACCAAATCATTAATTATTAATCAATAAAAAAAGTTCAAAGAGAAATTTTTGTGTAGTGGATACGGAAAATCGCGGACATTTTTAGAAACTGAGTAAATCAGCCATGTCTGGTGTGACGCATAAAAGACAACGCTTGAATGAAGAGCATACTTTCTCGTTCACCATTATTTTAAAGTAATATGCAACCCACGTTTGATATTTTATTATTTAGATGGCTATTAAAAAGTGTGTTCCCTATTTATATTATTTACGATGTTTTGAGTTGCGTTTAACTTTCGACGTAAAATTTCTTTTGGCAATGATATGTCAAATGACAAGAAAAGCGTGGACAGTCTACTCGCTTAGAAAAGATACGGTAGCGCTGATGACTCAAGATATCCCAATTCGAACACCATCCTTTGCTGCGGACTTCCAAAATGGCGGAAAGTTCACCGTGGTCGAGCTGGGAAGGATAATTCGCTTATTCGGACACGCAGTAATGCCCGCCCAATTCCAACGCTCCCACCCCTCCCTCTTCATCCCCCCGTTTAACTCCAAACATGCCCCTCAACCATTCCTTCCTCTCCCGGGTTAAGACTCCTCACTCACTCGCCTTTCCTCTTCCCCTCTTCTCCCTGTCCGTCCGCCTGTCCATGAGTTTTCCTGAGGAGGACGGAGTGGAGAGAGGGCCGCTCGTCTCCCTCCATCGCTCGGCGCTCTCTTCCTTCTCCCTCTTTCCCCACCGCTATCTTCTCCCTCCATCTCCCCCGCCTCACAACTTACACGCGGCCCAGGGGATACCGTGGTGCGACTCCCTCTTCCCGTCAGAATAGCTTCTCTCTCTATCTCTCTCTCCCTCCGTTTCCATCTCTCTCCGTTCTCCTCCGACACGCTGGACCCCTCGCAAGCGTGCCAGCACGAATTTCACGATCCTCCAGCCCGCCGGCCTTGTTACAGCATCCAGCCTCCCCCGCTTGCCTTCCCCCCTCTCGCCGAAACACTCGCCACGCCGCTCTCATTTGTAGTGTACCGGCGGTGTGACGGGTCAGGCGCCGCAGACCGACCCGTCCGCAGGCCGTAACCAGCGTGCAGATGCGCCTCCTCCCCGACTCGTCTGTCTGTCTCGCCATTGCATTCGCGTTGGACTCCTGTCTCCGTCGACGACTGCGGAATGGGACAGGATTCTTGTTTCCGGATCTGAGGGCGATCAGTATATTTGAACGCTCTCCGTGAGTTTATTCTCGCTCCTCCGCTCAAGGGTAGTGTGTGTTTCGGAGGTTTAGACATTATTCCCATTAGCCTTAGCGGAAATTGTGTTCGCACTGCTGTCTAGCAATTTCCCGAATCCTCAGAGCTTAAAAAGTATTGGTTGATTAACTTACCACAAACATGAAAGCCAAAATTTGAGCGGATTTAAGCCAACCAAAAACATTGCAATATGTTAAACTAACACACATTTAAAATATGAGAATATTTTAAAACAATGTATGTTCCCATTACCCTCCCGAGTCACTAATAAAAGTGAAAGGTAATGGCAATGACGTATTCTGTCATGAATAAAAAATGTCAGAGCTTAAATAATACATTTTAAATAGAACTAGTACTGCCATATATCAACATATTAACACCTAAACAGAGTGCGTTTCCTGAAAAGATACTAACTGAATGTTCACGCGTAATAATGAATATTTAATATTATTTTAAAGTGAGATCTGCCCCTCAACTCCATCTCTGTCCAGTATTACCTATTCATGGAGGAAAGCATTAGGGCATAAGTAAGGAGTTTTCTCTTTCATAGTGAAACCAACTTTCTTTTCAGCAGAGTGAATGTACAAACTAAAGAAAGTAGACATTTCAATTGTTCTACAAAGTAAATAAGAAAAAGGGGCATTATACCTATTAAATTCATAATTCCAAGTTTATTTTCACCATGCATCGTTGAATCCAGTAATAGCAATTAGTAGAAAAATCATTTCATAAAACTATATACTTCCATTTGTAAACTCAAATCATTCCTGCAAAAATTACTGTTCCCATACTTCTTACAGAAATTTACACCAAAAACGTTTTGATTAACCAAATAATACAATTTAACTTATATTCACCTACCTAATATTTACAAAATACCAAGGGAGTACAAAGGGGAAAAACATGAAAACCTCAGGCTCAAAGACTGATATAATGAAATTTTTACATTCAGGTCATAACATTCACTCCATGCTCATTACATTTATTTTAAACATAAATTTTTCCATTTTTGTCAAATAATTATGTTACTGTACAATCTGGAATTCCCATCATCAGATGATTCATTAGGAAAGAAGTTACGATAAAAAAAATTTTTAAATCCAGTCCTAACGAGAAGAGGAAATGTTTTTTTTTCAATTGCAAGAGCATTGAATATCTTCTTTTTAATAGCAGCGACAACTTTAAAAATCATGACAAAACCGGAAAGTGGCTTTTCTAATTGCCTCTTGTAACCACGACAGCCCGTCAGACCTTGTACCAACCACACTTTGCGTTTTGCTTAATGCGCGCACATTTACATGCATACGTAATGGCGCGCAGTGAGTCGACCGGAGGCATGTTAACCGGATGTATGCCTGCTGGATGTGTTTGAGGCAGCTAACAAAACTACAACCATTATCACCGAAAATTGACGCGAGAATTTATTTTACTAAAGTCATTTCCTCGTTGGTAAATGTCAACGTTGGCAACGGCGCGGCCGCCGCTAGCCGGGCTGGGTGTGGGTGGGCAAACGTTTGCGTTTGTTTCGCCTGCTCGGGCGTGGGTGGAAAGAGACAGGGAGATGGGAGGGCAGGCGGTAGGGGTAATAACGGGAAGGGGAGGCAGTGAGCGGGCGGGGTTGGGGGCGGTAGAGGACTGAAGGGTATAGTGGGGGAATGAAGAGAGACGTTGGGTGGAGCTCCCGTACATGGTGGGCCGAGAGCGCAAAGTCTCTGGGCATTCGCGTGGGGTTGAAAGGGAGGCGGGGTGGGAGTAGGGGCCGAGGGCGCGTTTTTCCGCGCGGAAGGATGCCTCGCCCACGGAACGAACGAGCTCCGCCGAATTGAGTAATAAAGAGTAAACAAAGGGAACGGCGTGGACTAGGAAAAGGAGGTTTCAAGTGGGGAAGAGGAGGAAGGGCGCTCGGGAGGTGATGGCGTGGAACGGAAAGAGGGGCGGACGACCATGGAGAGAAAATAAACCGATGAGGAAGGGAGGGCAGTAGGAAATACGGGGGTTAAGGAGGGGCGAGTGGGTTGATTGATTCTCTCATTGCCGAACTCCCCTCTGTGGGCCGTATCGGACCTGGTGGTGGTCGAGAAAGAGGACTCGGAAAAAAAATATGAGCATACAATAGAACACCCACGTACAAATGAAATAACTGAAGCACACTCTGTACACGATTGTTTAAGGAATGGAGGAAGGAAGTGTTAGCTACAGTGAAAAACAGGGCTCTGGCGCTTAAGTAAATAAATGTCATCATCCTCACTGCGCCGTCAAGAAAATAAAATAAAATTTTGCATATATATAAAAGAGAGATAAGTCACAGGTGTGACGATGGCATAGAAAATTAGAGCACAAAAAAGGTACATTTCTGTTTATAAGTTTTTTCTATACTATCGTTACGCCGGTTTACTAATTTTATATTCACCTTTGTAAATGTGTTTCGCGTGGAAAAAATATATATGTATGCTTGTATATATGTATATATATATATTTTTTTTTCAAACACGAAATCCCGCTATTCGGCGAATAAATATTCATTCACATAGAAATAGAGATAAGGAAATGGGAAAGGAACACACATAAACGACGAACAAGAGAGATGGGAAGGCAGATTTGAGCAGATCACAAATGTAAAAATACTTTCCTTGACCGAGACATATATGTTGTAGATTTTGGCTTTCTCTGAGGCCTTCTTCATGTCAGATTCAGTTTTATGAAAATATATTTTTATATATTTATATATATTATGTATATTTATATATGAAACATATATATATGTCCCGGTCAAGGAAATATTTTTACACTAGTGGTCTGCTTGATTCCGCCTCTCTCCGCACCTCTCCTGTTTTCGTCTTTTATGTGTGTTCCTATCCCATTTCCTTATATCTATTTCCATGTGAATGAATATATATATATATATATATATATATATATATATATATATGTGTGTGTGTGTGTGTGTGTGTGTGTGTGTGTGTGTGTGTGTGTGTGTGTGTGTGTGTGTGTGTGTGTGTGTGCATGTATGTATGGCAATGTATTTTAGAAAAAGATTTCGAAGCAAGGGTTTTATTTTTTTATTTCTCCACTTCGGTTCTCTCACACTATTGTTTGAAGTGAAGGAACACATGGTGTTACGTATCGTTAGCCGATGTGAAATTTCAAGACTTTTGTAACACTCCCGAGTGACCACATTAATAATGACGAGGTATACGGGAAATATATCGTAAAATGACCGGTGGCCCGTTTCTCTAAGCCGCAGGTCAATTTACAAGACCGTGTATTTAACTCGTACGGAGCCCCATAATGTGAACAAAACTTACTTTGTCACTGAACACGCCAACGTTACACTGGAGACGTTATTTCGAATGTTTTATGCTACCTTCCTGATTGTTTTAGAGGACTTGTGAATCGACTCTTAGCTTCCAGAAACGGGCCCCAGGGCGCCAGTTATGGCGACCCTGATTCGAATTGCGCGGAGTGAAATTCTGTGTCCAATACTGTCCCATTTCCAACACAAAAACTGAACCGCTCCAGTTAAGGGCCATGAGATGAGAAATTCGATAACTATGGATGGATACCCTTATTAACGCCTAAGTCTTGTATTTTTCTAAAAGATACCCAGGAAACAGAGCAGTAGACGGCAGGCATAAACGGGGAGGATCGAAAAATACTGGAATCGAATAGGTCGCGAGAAGAAAGAGGGACATAAAGAGACCGTCAATGGGGTGAATGTGAGATGGAGGGAGAGGGATTGATTGTTTGATTGATTATTGCCTTAATAAGGGCGTGGGGGTGGGGAGATAGAGGGGAAGGAGTCTCCGATTCCAACCAAAGGACGGAGTGGTGAGAAAATTGAGATGGATAGATAAATTAACCCATTCAGGACGAAATTGAGACCATAAGATCCAATCTTACTTTCAACCCTTCCCGCCAAGAAGGAATGGAAGTGGCATGACTGGGAAGTGTGGAAGCAGAGGAGGAGAGCAAAGGGAAATGAGGAAATGACAAAAGGGACGTGAGAGAGAGAGAGAGATAGAGACCGATGAATGGGAAGTGAATGAGGTGGTGTGGTATAGTTTAGGAAAGTCCGGGCATCTAAGATAATTACCTCACTTAGCGATCACTGGAAACAGAGTTGAAGGAGAACGAAAGGGAAAGGCACAAATGCCAGAAACGACGTCAGCATCAGCTTACTCCTAATGAGGAGCCTTAAGGGAACACGTGGCCCGGCGACGGTGTCCCACTGGTCGGCGAACTTGTAATTGGAGTTTTCTTACCCCGTCGCTGCACTTCTGCTCGTGGACTTGAATGACAAAAAAAATTGCGAGTGGCCATTACGACTAGACTGGAAGCTTCGTCTGGGGAGGAAGTTAATGACCTGGCCTTCCTCATCTCGGGTTCATAAAATGCGTCACGCACTTTGGGAGAGTGGAAGGATTCGAGCAGGATAGTTTTGACAATCTGAGATGAGTGAGCTAGATGATATTTTATCTGTGACCTAAAGGCCGGACCACTCAACTAAAAACCACCAAACCTATTCATTACCTACAATATTTACCAGCCCCGAAACGGAAGATATGTATTTCAGGAAATGCAAAATAAAACCGCTTTTGCGGTATTTCTTCACCACAAATCTTGTTACTCGTTAACATTTTGTACATGTATGTTCAATGTGCATGTTCTTAGCGCGCGACACGTAAATTTCAAGACACCACAAGGGAATTCCATTCAAATTTCAACCATCAAGCAAGAGTAGTGCCTTCCCACAAGTTTCTCAATATTGGGACTCATAGAAACGACTTAGAGCCATTTTAGAGGGGTTTCTTATTGCGTAAGTGAGTGCAAAATGTTGGGTGGAAGCGGGAATTACAAACCGAACATTAACAACATTGTGTCTATTATAGATGAATCTTCGGCTAATTTGATCGTGTAACTACATGAATGCATCAAATCTGAGTATGAGTACCCACGCGCAAAAGTTAGACTAGACATGACTAGAGAACTTGATAACAAGAGGGAAGCAAGGAAGGAAGTGTTCAAAGACAATTTTCTTGGTCATTGCAAGGGTATAAAGGTAACAACGAGAGATTCAACATCATAGCCGTCGAAAAGAACGCACACATATCATTTACTGTTTCTTCTGAAACTCACACAAGGGGTTTGGGGTGTGTGTATGACGTGTTAGGTCACCAGATAATAGGATAAATAATAATTTTCCATATTATGTAACATTCCAATTTTGGGAAGAATGGATTTCCACTCCTGAATATTTCTGCCATTGCGATCAAGAACTGTAAGAGAAAAAAATATTTGTCATGTCGATCTACTTACCAACCAATTTCTTCTTAACTTTAAGTCATGGTTGCCACCAACCAATGCGATACGGGGTTAAAACATATTACCTCTATGTCAGCACTAAACCCGCACAAAGAGTATTTAATCAATATCCCTCAGACATATCCTTAAATAGGAGCGGAAGGCTACTTTTGCCGCGGGGAAGGAAACTCGAGCCCTCTAACGATCCTATTCTCTGTGCGTGCGTTGTTGAATAAAGGCACGAGGGAAAATGAGATTGTTGTAGAACCGAATCGATTGATTTTAAGTGGTGACTTCTCTGCTCCACGATGGTCGGCGGCGCGTTCAAAGGGTTGGACGGCTTTATCTATCGAAATCTATTTGGGAGAGGGGTGATGATTGTCGGAGGATGGGCGAGTGACCTAGGGTGTTTGGCGCCGGCATTAACCTCCGTTGAGCGGGTGGTGTCGAGCAAATCCTGGCTGAGAGAGCTGGGAAATGGGTGGGGAAAGAAGAAGAATATAACATGGGTTATCAGAAGGAGGACCATCGAAGCAGTAATGGTTAGAGAAAATAATCGGAGAGGTTCAGGTGCTGGGAATATCAAAAGAGCTAAAGAGAAATTTGAGCTTTGTCCAAGTTCACCGCAATACGCTTCGTCCAACCAAACCTCCCATTACCACTTCCCCGCACTAAAATCTTTGCGATGAAAGCATATTTGAATGAAGTCTCTGCGAAGGGATCGGGAGGATGGCACGGGATCAGGCGTTATTTGCGCGCAGAGGAAGAGAAAAACAACACAAACACAAATTTTCAACCGAACTGAATAAATGAACAAATTTTCGGTCGACGGCTGAGCACAATCAACGCTGGAGTTCGTTTTCTACTACGTTCCATCCAATGACACTTTATTTGGGAAGCACGTCCCCAAACTCTTACACACCCTTTATAATTCATGGAATTCGAAATATAACGTGTATAATATTAAAACAGAATGATAAACGGCGTGATAAATAATTTCCAGAGGAATTTCACGAATTAGAGTACATGTGGAGAAAGTGGCATATGCTACATGAAAACACTCATTAAATCAATTCAAATACGTTCACAAATATTGCCAAGACTTTACTTTTTCTTATTACATGAATAAATATATACGTTTATAATTATATATGTATATATTTCATGAAACGTACTGTTTCTATTCTCTATGATACTATACCTGTATGCTTTCTAACCAACTGTCCCCTCTTCTTGTGTGTATTGTCTATTTCTCCTTTGGTGGGTGGAACAGCTCCCTAAACTAAACTTGGGCATTTAAAAAAAACATCGCAGATCACAGTGTAAATTAGGTTTCCTTGGTGGTGTAATTAGTAGCACATCCGCTCGGCAAGTGGAAGGTCAGGTGTTCAAATGCCGGCTAAGGAAATATTTTTACATTCGTGATCTGCTTAAAAAACCGCCTTCCCCACATGCTCTGTGTTCGCCTTTTATGTGTTTTCCTATCCCCTTTCCTTATACCTACTATATTTCTATCTTTGAATGAATATTTGTGCGCCGTATGGCGGGACTTCGTATTTGAATGTAAAAAAAATATGCACACATTTTTCTAACAAAAAAATGATTCGTTATCCGTCCTTTTTCCAATGCCCTTCCGTCTGTTTCGAACGTCCCGTAAATATGCGCGACAATTTTAAATTAAAAAAACCCACTCTACCCCGCTTATTCCTTCCTCCACAATTCTCATCCTGCAACCGTTTGAGGCGTAAATCCTACTCTTCTTGTCCTCTCGCAATTTCTTCTCGCAAACTAAACTCAATTACCACTTGTGGGTTGAGCATATCATATACCGCCTTTCCTGCAGCGTTTTCTCCTCTTTTTATATTATCGAATGGAGTATTCCCTCCGTATCCGTAAAAAAAGCACTCCACCAAATCTCCTGCTTTTCTCAGACATCCCATTCCTAAACATAATCTTCTTCATAGTCAATAATTTCATCGTTGTTTCACCGCCACTATAATAACAGTCCTCATAGAATCAGCAAATAAAATTGAGGCGGGAACCTGGGAGTTGGTACATATTTGGCTAAAAAGGGCTGTAAAATCGCCCGGACTTAATCAATCTATCAAGTAACTAATATGTACCATTCTCGTCCCTCCGTCTTCTCTTCTCGTAACCCTCTCTATTGGTGACCAACTCCATCTCAGCTTCACTCCGAGAATATCATTCCTTGTTCCAAGATGACAGAATTGTCGTCGAAACGTAAAACACATATATGAGTGCTGTTTCTTTTGTGCCTGTATTTTAATATGCACTGTCTCTCTTTTCGCCGCTCAACGTTTCCTGCAAGGGTGTATGTGTGTACATATGTGCGTGTGTATTTATCCATTCATATATGTATACACACACCCACACATTATATTCATCTGAATTCGTTATTTTATTTGTTCGTGGATTATTTTGATAGGGGGGCGAGAGGATTTGGGGGAAATCTATGTGGAAGGTAAAATTCCTGATTATTTAATTACCGCACGTCACTACATATTTCATTAATTTCGTACACCACTTATTTTGGGATGTAGCGCACCACATAACTGATTGATTTTCGCAACCCCTTCGCTCCCGAAGGAAAACTGTTTGTGAAGCACGGTCGGGCGTGGTAGGGGAAGGAAAGGGAATTTGATAGAGAAAAGGAGGGGGTAGAGAGAAAGAGAGAGAGAGGGCAAAAAGAGAAAGGGAGAGTGATGAAAGTGGGGTTGCACCAGAGGGTTTCGGTGGAGAAATGGGAGAGTGATTGGGAAAGAGAGGGGAAGAAGGGAACGGGGAAGGATAGCGAAGAGAATGTAAAGGTGGAGAGGGAGAGGAAAGGACCGAGAATAAAGATTAGGTGGGGGTGTATACCACGCGAAGGGCGTATTGGGTGGGCGAGATGACGGGTTTCACGGGACGTGGAGGGTGGAGGGGTCGATTGGGGCGTGGGGTAGGGTACGGCTTTGCCTTCCGTTGCAGAAGACGTCCTGACGCTGACGAATGGCCAATCTCATTCGAATTGGGAAATTTTTCATACATCGATGACAAAGGCAACAATTGAAAAAGAAACGGATGAATAAGCTCCGTTGGAACGCCGATTCACGAGAAATGAAGAGAGGAGTTTTTATTATTACTAGCATTATTATTTCTTTTCGGTTGTGGAGGGACCGAGCAAATGTTCCCTTCCCTTGCTGCTGTGGCGTTCCACCGAGAACCTTTCAACGAACGCACTTAGCCAAGGAAATGTAAAAAGAGGAAGAGAGATTTAATGCGACAAAATAAATAGGAAGCCACTTTGGCGGTGACACTATTAAAGCTCTTCATTCAGGGCATTTTATAGCGTCTTCATGGAAAGACTGGGCGAATTTAATTTAAAATTGTGTTCCAAAGCATACAATAATTCTCTTTGTGAGTTAACTGTTATTACTGCTGCGGCGGTTACTTACTTATATTACAGCCATAGGGTCTAATATTTAAAAGCTGGGTGACAGAACCGCTTCTGGCATTTAAAAACCCCAGCCTTTAAATTTAATTTCAACGCGGGGATGACTTTTTATCCGACCCTCCTCATTGCTAACGCATCGTCACGACGCAATAGGTTAAAGAGTGAATATAAAATAATAGGTTGATATATTAAAGTTAGGGGTTGATTGGGAACATCCTTTGAGAAATTCATATAGCCCGTAACTGTGTAAAATGTTCTTGCGCGTAGCGTGCAATTAAACGTTTTCCTTTTGGGTATTTACTGCCGAAAGCTTATGCATTATATATATTTAGTATCAATACTAAATTAAAAACTCCTATCATTAATATCAAAGTAAATCCATGATACACTTTGAATATACTAATCAAATTAATGGCATTAAACAAATAAGCATACGTATCCTTAAATGCGTTTGTGCGTGAGGAAATGTGTAATCGTATACGATATATGTACATATTCACAAAATACACACGAGTGAACGGTTCTTCAATGTATCTAGTGTCTCCACAATGTAAGCTATAAACGAATTCAATATTAGAATTAAAGACTGCGTAAGGAAACAAAAGAAATTTTAAGAATTGATCCGTATACAAAATTTCTTATTTCCAAAACTATAGTTGTACTTAAACTGCATTAATGTTTAATCTGGTTCGTATTTATTTAATCAAAAGTAGTGTTACGTATGTTTTAATCGCAAATTAAGCCACATTTGGCTTTTAAAACAGTCAGGATCAAATTCGTGAGAAGAGGCTCATTGTCATTAGCAGAGAAAATAAGGATTCTTGCTAACTTAAAGAAATAATTTCTTAGAGTTCAATTTATCGGAACCCATATCTCTGTCCTTCTTTTTAGTCCCTAATTGTATGATGGAAAAAATGATTCTTCATAGCTATCTATTCGGCACTCAATATCCTTTTACTTTTAGCTATGATCTCCCTCACCAATGTAGTATGACGCCATAATTAGTCATGTCAGCATTTTGGTTTACCTAAAATTTAAGTGTTTCAGGCAATGTGTTAGGAAAGTGAATTTTTAACCTTTCATGTAATTATCTTTGCACATATTTATCTTTCATATATTGCCTCATGTATTCTATTTTATTCTTGAAACTCAAAAAGTGTGTGTTTGTGTTTATATACAGGGTTCGTCCGGAAAATAAGTGTACTGAGCTCAGGAAAAAACATTTATTACACTGTTACATATCTTAAGCTAATATTCCTCAAAATAGGACCCTTGTGAGTCGATACACTTGTTCCAGCGGCATTCCCATTCCTGGAACGCTCCCGCAAAGGCATCATCGGGAACCTCTCGAAGACACGTCGTCACGGCCTCTTTGACGGCGTCCAAAGTTCCGTATCGCGTTCCTTTCAAACTCCTCTTTATCTTCGGGAACAGAAAGAAGTCCGGTGGTGCCAAATCCGGGCTGTAGGGCGGGTGCGGCAGCGTTGCCTCGCCGTGCTTGGCCAAGAAGTCCGACACGACAAGCGCGGTGTGAGACGGCGCATTGTCGTGATGCAGCCGCCAGATGTTTTTGATCGCTGGCCGGACGCGGGCGACTCGTTTTCGAAGCCTGTCGAGCACTTGGACGTAAAATGCAGCATTTACAGTATGTCGTTCAGGTACAAATTCGTAGTGGACGACTCCCCTTTTGTCAAAAAAGACAATGAGCATCATAAACTTATTTTCCGGACGAACCCTGTATATGAATATTTGTTCGCCGTATGGCGGGATTTCGTGTTTGAATGTGTGTGTATAAATAAATAAATATATATATATATATATATATATATATATATATATATATATAATATATTTATATATTTTTGTAAATATATATATATATACGCACACAAATATGTAATTATATATAATTAATTACGTCAAAGTAATACGGAACTGTTGAACAAAAACAAGGAGAGCAACAAACAATATAAGAACACAATTGATTCTTTGATTCTGATGACGACGGCGGTGCCGTCGAAACGTCAATATCTACTGTGTGTCCTTCATTTATGTTTCTGTGTGTGGAATATTTGTTATCCGAGTGTTTGTGTGTTTGTGCGTCGCCGGAGAGCGTCAATTATATATATATATATATATATATATATATATATATATATATATATATATATATATATATATATATATATATACATATACATATATATATACATACATATATTAATACATAAACATATACACACACACACCTAAGACTATCTTGGTTTATCACTTTATCGAACGTCAATTACTTACTCCTACCTCATATTTTTTTTATTAATTTCACTCATTCATCATTTAAAATGACAGAGCTAATGAAACATTTTTGATGCTTATCAGTTACTTTTGCTGGTTATCCGAATTCTTTCAAAACTCATTCATTCCTCTTCCCGTCTCTTCCATTTTTGCCCTAAACACACCTCAAGTACCACAAGTTCATTCGGGTGTCATTTATATCGGTCTTTTCTAATTATGCCTGTAGGTCTAGTATTTAATTTACTCCAAATACAACAGTCAATTCTCCAACATTCGCATCACTCATCATTTCTCCCTCCAACTTAAACTGTTATTCGAACAAGATTCAAACCGTCGTCATTTTTTATTAATTCATACGTCGTTTCCCTGGTTATGAATGAAAAGTTCTCATTCTATTTTCCATTTACAACTGTTTTGGGAAGAGCACATGCATCCTACATGTTTTCTCCATATTATCATACAAATGTTACCCAGGACTCTCCTGTAAATAATTACGCACTTAGCCTGCAATTCCACACCCACCATTAGGGTACATAGGTAAGTTAAACCTCCAAATGAACAACCTTAATTATGTATTCAACTCTTACCCTTTTTTCAATTTAATGTTTAAAGAGAAATGGTGAAATGCATAATGTCTTACGAAACACTTACTTTCATCCGGTTATTTCAAGTTCTCTTTATGGTCGGAGAGATCATGAATATAAGATTAGAGAGAAAGACTGCAAGACTGACAGGTTTAAAATTTTATTTTTCCAAGAACGAATAGGGACCAGAATGCTTGTAGCCGAAATTCCCCAGGAGTTAGTTCATCACAATAAGTATTAACGTACAGGTTAGGGACTGCGCGAGGATATGCATATATACATATTTATATGCATGTATATATATATATATATATATATATATATATATATATATATATATATATATATATATATATATATATATATATATATATATATATATATATATATATATATATATATATATATGTGTGTGTGTGTGTGTGTATACATGCATATAAACATGCATATATATATATTTTTATACATATACATAAATATATGTATAAAAACATATATGTGTGTATATATGTATGTTTGTGTATCCATATATATATTTTTTTTCTCACAGGTTCCCCCCACCTTTCCTCACCTATTTGTTAACCCCAACCCCCTAATCCCTTACCCTTCCCTCATGGTGCTACACCCCCTGCCACACACCTTTTTTTGTGGCTCGCAGGGTATTTATGTAGATGTAAATGCTTTTTTAGAACAACACAAGTTCACATTAAACTATCGAAAAAGTATGTGAAAGCGTTTAAACGCACATAAACACATTAAAAGCCTGTGATTTCCAATTCAATATGAAAGAGTAAAATGGAAAAAAATCAATGGTTACCACCCTTAAAAGTAGGGTGAAAACGTTGAAAAATCAGATTTGAACGCACTTTTTGTATATTTTTGAACAACACATACCGAATAATGCCACGAATAAAAAAATTCAGTGTTTCCCGCGCTGAAAATAAATACTGTAATTTTTATTCTTTCAAACTTAAAGAGTCCAATCAAATATTATGACATAGGAAAATATATTTTCCCATCTCTTTCTCTTGGAAAACAAGATTGTATCCGACTTTAAACCTGTATTTTTCTTGGAACTTTCGATTTTTTCCTCGACCAGTAAATAAACATAAAAATTTGCAGAAGATGAAATTTTTAGATTGTCTGGAAGACAGTATGGGCTAATGAATTCGAAATAATAAAATATGTAACTTTCGGAGTTCCTTTATGAGTCAGGTGTCTTATATGAATCCCGTACCTTTAGGTATGAGTATAAATTAAATTTTCTATTCCGCCGACCTAAAATATCATGGTACGTTTTTTCAGTCCTACCTTAGATGGTGATAAAGTAAAACGTGTGACGTCAGTAAGGCTTGCTGAGAAGAGGAGAAGCTGAGATCCTTCAGTTGCAGTGACACGAATCGTTTTTAATTTTTGAGTTTGCTCGTGAACCTAACATTTTCTTATCTAAATTTCACAAGAAAGCCATTTGATTTGTAAATTATCTGGAGATCTTATCGTAGAGAATGAAAATTAAGAATTTTGATAATTTACAGCAATTTTAGGCCTTTAATTCAGCAATGAGTAATATAATGAGTTATACTTCGACGATGAACAGTGCATCTGTGGTAGAGCATACCTCCTGACGCTTTCTCCAATCCCCAATACGTTTCCTAAGAGGCTTAAAAAAATCTTGCGATTAATTATGAGATTTAAACTGATGTAGAGACTCCGTTGTCCAGAATAGGAAATGGATGGGCAAAGCGGATTTAACTCGCCGTCATCAAAACCCAAACGACGGTGGGCTTAGCGAGAAAATGCCACGGGTTGGAACGAAGTTGAAAATCAGCGAGGGAAAACCTTGCAAGGAGTTGTGGTTAAACGAGAAGGTAAACGACTGGGAAAACAAGTCGACAGAAGGTAGAACAGGGCAGAAAAGAAATTGGGGGAAGAGGGCAAAGGAAGGAAGAAGAGTTATTTAAGGAGGGGAGTAGGAAAGAAAGTTGGGGGCGAGGCGAGGACCGGAGTGCAGCGGGCGGAAGAAGGGAAGGGGACATGAGAGAAGGGAGACTTTATTTCGGGTAAAATTGAGTGATTCTAGTCTTACCATCCTCCCCCCCCCCTTCCAAGACGGTAGCGGAGACTGGCAAAGGAAGGCCCGCACGAGGGCGTAAGAGACTTGATGGGAGGGGAGGCAACTCAGGGAATAAGGTACATACGGGAGATGGATGGGGGAGAAAATGAGCGGGAGGAGATGGAAGGGGGACTTTGCGGAGGAGAACTGTGGGTGCTGGCGGAAGGGGGGGTCGGGGAAAAGAGACAGGTAACACGGTTCCAGAAGAGGGAAACACTCTTGCCATTCCACCGGATGCCTCTTCTTCCACTCCTGCCTCCTCTATGCCCGGCCCCCGCTTCAACGACGAAAAGTCCCCTTCCTCCCCACAATCATCCCAGCCGTCACACCCGCCGACCTTTCGCCAGACTTCCTTCTCCATACTTTCACCAAACTAAGCGCAGGGAAAGTGCTGTGTTGGGAGGGAAATTGGTTTGATTGGGGATCTCGATGGGGGAAGGAGGAGGAATTTTCTGAAGCCCTCCGAACATGATTTGACTGCAGTTCCACGATGATGACCCCGTGTGTCGGAAAAGTTTTCCTGCGGACGCCCCGATTTTGTTGAGTCTGGTGACCGGATCAGCCAAAAAAAAAAGAAAACGGTAGATCTTTCCTTCTCTCTCTCTCCCACATTTCCCTTCTTTTCTCCCATCCCCTCCATATTCCTCTCTTTCAAGCGAAGCCAACTTTTGATTAGATGCTGGTCGTATTTGGGTCACGAAGCTGAATAATTTTTGCATCCACCTATCCTCAATTCTTCGAGTTTGATATAAAGAGGATGTCTTTGCGTTTTACTCGCAGCTATGTTGTCAAGCTTTGCTTTTTTGAGAGTTTATGCTGTTTTCGACGATACAAATAGCATTTAACTATGATTCTATGTCACTGATACGAAATGTACTTTATTTATTAGCTCAGAGAGAACAAATTGTAGAATTTCAACTACCTAATGTAGCTATCCGATTCGAAAGAAAGCTTTACTGTATACTACCCAGACTTGGGGGTCGCTTGTTCGTGTAAATGTAAAGGAGAAAGTTGTTCCATGATTTTCCTCATGCCCCTTTATTACCTTATTATCACTTGAAACAATACGACTTTTAATTTTGAAGCTTTCCAGACTTGTGGTTCATTCCTCTTGTTTTTCTTTTTGGCGTTCAAAAATATTTTCTACTTTTTTTCCAATTTACTCTACCCTTGTCACAAAAGTCCAACTCACTCCTTTTTTATATTTTTCAATTTTCACTGCATCTTATAGAGACAGGGTGGCGAGAGAGAGAAATCGAGAGAGGAAGACAAGTATAGTTGTACACGTGGGCTCAATTTCATCCAAATGAAGGCGTTCGTCTAAAAGGAATAAGAAACTACCTTCTGACTTTCCCATAGAGGAAAGAAGACGGTCGATCTTTCCGCATGTCCTTCACGCACCGTCTCTTCCTCTCGCTCTGATTCCCATTCCTTAGTCCCTTTCCATCTCTTTTTCCCGATCTCTCCTCTTCTCCTCCTCTCTCCTTTCCTTTCCTTTCCTTGGTCCCATCCGTCTCTCAAACAAGGTTCTTTTCCTCTGCCACCGTAGCCTTTCTGCCAAACCCACTGAACTCCTCCCAACCATTCATTCATTTTTATCCTCTATTTCCCCAACCATTTTTCTCCTGCAATTTTTCTCCATCACCCCACCTTGTAATTTATTTTGCTTTTATTTTCTGAGAGCTTTCGCGATTGCACGCACTATTGGGTGTGTCCCAGATATGACCCCACCAACACCAAGGTGCGACACGAGTTTCCAAGAGGCTGATCGTCTTTTGATGCATTTTGTTTCTCAGGACGAGTTGAGTCTGAATGGATATTTTAGAGCCCAATTATTTCCAGGAGACCCTTACGCAAAGCTGACTGTCTATCTTTCTCCTCTTGCGTTCATGCTCAGTATGATTTTTGTCATCTATTTTCCCGAAACCAAAACTGTCATATCGCCGTATGTTTTTTGCCGTTTGCTACTTTTCAAGCTTCCTTGTGGTGTCTCTTTAATTCTTTCTGATACTGATATTAATTTTCCCAGACTCCTGAGCTTTGACTCGTATCAAGTATCGTTTTTATTGTGTATTTAGTATTTTGTTCAACTACTGACGAGGCTGCCTTTTCAGGACAAAAACTAATATAACCCGTAAAATGCATAAATTACTCCATAGGTACATTATGACTTTTACAGGGAGTTTTGATCAAGAACTAAATTTTCTTTTTTTCCCTTCTTTAATATATTTTGCTCTATAGAATCTATATAATAAACATGAAAATACCGCGAAACTGCGAGAGATGCCGCGCTATCAACTTTTAACGGAGTCATCCGCTTACTGTACAGTACAATGCGGGATCCGGGATCCCGATCAAGGCGAATGGTTTTTACGCTCTGATACTGTCAGATTAAAATATTCTAGTTAAATGATATTAGGACTAGTAGGTCTCAAGTAGGCTTTTTAACTAAATTAATCTATCGCACTCTCCTAATCGTGCAAATTTTGATGATGCATTAAGTGTAGAATTTTCTTGAGGTTGATTTTCCCTCCTTTTATACGCGTCTCATATTGCTTCCTTCCAAGGTTCCATGTACAACTGGAATGGTTATGCGTTTGCTTTCAATGAAGGCGTGGGCGTAAACTTCAACTCAGTAACTAAGTTATGTATATTTTATTTTTTACTCTCTTAATCGTATTTATAAAAATTTGAAGAGACACATTTTATCCGTTTAGTGCTTTGCTGCCTAAAATATACCTCTACGTCAGCGCTATAATTTATAAATGTATCCAGAACGAAACTATCAACTTCCTCATTTATCAACACTATTAACCTGAAAATAATTTACCTTTCCTTCATGTCATCGATACCACTTCACTCAATATTTGTATCTCGTCCGACTAACTATAAAACTATGGAGTTAAATATATTTTTAACCTTTTCATCTCGGAATAAAAATGCAGCGCAAGCTAAATCGAAATACGACACTTATGTACGAAGTCCATTACTGGAGATAAATCAACTTTTAAAATAATGTCGCCCTTCCTTTAAAGTAAGAATGGTAAGCAAAGTGGTGAAAATACTCGAGCTGACGAGAAAACACTTACTCGGGCGGCTGAATCATTTGTTCCCTCATGTTTTATTCGTACCGAAAATCCACCGAGACAAGCTCTTCAGCCGGTCGGAAAAGATCCATCTCACTGTTTGTTTTGCTCCGTTCGGTATTTTGCATTTTTTCCATTACGGCAGGGACAGAAATGCTATGTTTTCACGCATTCCGTGTGCTAATTCATCGCGTTCCACGGGGTCCAAAGCCCCCGCGGATGAATCTATTATTAACCTGCTGTTATAAAACCTGCCATTACCTCTACTTTCTCCCGTGTGTCCTCTCCTACCCCGAAACTTCATCCCATCCGTCCTGCAGTCCTTCAATGTTACTCCCACCTGCTCTTACGCGCGAACCACTTCCCTTCCAACCCCTCGCCCCAAACCCATTCCTTCCAAGTACCCCTCCCTCCCCGGGCGGTCCCACTCCCCTTCCCCAACCCATCCCATTTCGACTACTCCCTCGCTCTCCCCTCATCCCGGCGACATCCCTCGCTTTAATGAGAGCGCATTGTCCCGTGGCGTAAAATTGAAGCCCCCGACTACTGGGCCGGAAGCTCTCCCGGTGCCCGGGCGCTAATGAATCTGCCTTTGCTGGAAATTTACGGTCGCAAACGGAGAGATCAACGGGAAACTGCTTTATCAGCGACATAAATTGTTTTGGAAGAGTAAAATTCCATCGGTGTATTTTTTATGTAATACCGCGGCTGGAAAAAAACGGTGGCTGCTCGTGAGGAAAATAAAGAGTGTGAAAAAAATACAAATCAAGCACGGAATCATTTCCTTTCGACGTCCATTATCTCGGAGGTGGAGCGGGTAAAAAGTTTCTCAGGTCCGTTCCGAGCCCGCATACCACACTGCATGTTCCATCTTAAGTATTCCCTCTAGATTTTTAATTATATTTTAAACAAACACGGCCATCCCAGTGAACCTCACTTCAGTAGGTAAGGGGACATGGTTTGTATAGGTCTACCTAGATGTGCATGGTTACATGGGTGTGCCTGTCCGCGAGTTCAAGACGGAGGGCAAATTTCTGTCACCAATCTTTCATGGCCACCTGCTGTATGGTGGACTGAAAACTATGAAATTATGAAATCAGAAGCTGGCATAAGGCGCTAACTTTTGCGTTACTGGTCCCTAAACGTATATTCTGCTTCAATATTGTATTTTTGATAAATCGACTCCATCTGTCATCGGTTAGACATATTATTTCAAAAAAATACGCCTTGCAAATCTCATAGCATGTTGACGTTCCTGTAGAGATTCTGGGAACAATTACACCTTTCTTAGATCACTGTTTTACTCACGAAAAATATTTCACTCAATGCCACTGAAATGATTCAACTTTCATTAATATTTTATTAAATCTTATTTATATTATATCAATTGCATACAAAGTTAAGTTTTAATAGTTTTACTTGAAAATGAAGGCATACATTGATATTTTCGACCGTTATTTTCGCGTCAATAACATTTCCTCTAAATGACGCTCACTCATTGATGTACATTAAACAAATTTAGAATTTTCTGTAGAAATAAATAGAAAGGAAAAAAAGTATAACCCAAGTCGTAAGAAAATAGTCGAAGTTAAACCGTGCAAAATCCATCTCGACTCTACTCCAAGCAGAAATCCTATCTCTTGATGTGCTATCAACGATATCAATAAGAACTAAGCACGGGAGCACAGAATTTTGGGATTTGCACCTGACAACCAATATGTACTCTTTCTTATTATTTCGAAAAAAACCTGGAAATTATTTTGACGTAGGAAAGATAAAACAGTTACGATCGCAAGAGGATACCCGTACACAGATTTTGTAAGCAAAACTGATTTATCGGATATTTAAACTGAAAATAAACGGAAGGAATCGGATACTTAAGGTACTGGTGGCACTGAGAATCTTTTAGGGTCCACAGTACCAGAATAAAGTAAAAATATACAGTTTCTCATAACAGAACAGAGAAGACTCAATTTGGAACTATTTCATCTAGTAGCTATCGCTTGGGAAACCGGACGAAACTCATCGTGTATTCATCAACTAGCAGTTTTGTTTGAAATGGTTTCCGCTATATAATTATTGATGCAAACAAATAACTAAATTTGCAATAGTAAACTGAAAATTTTTTATCTGTTCATTTTTAATCAAACCATTAGGGCCTAGTAATTTATTTGAAAAATATTACTGACAGAACACTGAAAATTTTCCCTTAAGTTAAAGTATCGTATGAAAAATTATCTCAATGACAGTTTATTGCCAAAAAATATTAAAAAATAGAAATGTTCGTTTTCGGTGGATGGCACCGTGCGAAACGCGAATCGGCAACAGC
This sequence comes from Hetaerina titia, assembly GCA_037158775.1. Classification (NCBI taxonomy): domain Eukaryota; kingdom Metazoa; phylum Arthropoda; class Insecta; order Odonata; family Calopterygidae; genus Hetaerina; species Hetaerina titia. The sequence continues at coordinate 104,989,321 of CM073768.1, forward strand.
TGGAGATAGCTTGACTGACGCGAAATGTAAAAAAAGAATATCTTCAATAGTGAACTTCTACCACTCGAGCCCGAACCAGAATCAAAAATTAATATTCGTCACTTTATCCCGATCTGCAACCAATGAAATTCGAGGACGGGAGTAGAGAAAGGAGAAGCGAATTTGAAGGTCCGTCCACTTAGCCATGTCACCCGCTATCTCACATTTTAGGCACACATAGCGAGCGGGGCAAATTGGTCGGTGGGAGACGGTCGAAAATTGTGACCGTCGCGCAGCGGCCTTCGTAAACAGTGTGCAAAAGAAAAAAAATATATATACATATAGGCCTGGTCACACGGATGGAACGGCGGGAGGATTAACATTTGTCCGCTACGGAACGAGGAGAGAAGGGTGGAGGCTAACAATAAGTTCTCCACTTCGCTCGAAACGAAAACACAAAGGAATACAAACTTCTCTGTTGTGTGCCCCTGCGAGTTCTTCTCGCCCCTACCCTCCTCTCCGGTGCACGCATCTCCCATTCCCCTGCAGCATTCATTCAATCCACCAGCCCTGCGGCACTTCGTTCTTTACTCACTCAATCTTTCTCTCACATTTTCGTTTCCACCACTCACCACCCCTAAAGCCACCCCATCTCCAACTGGCATTGGGATCCAAAATTCCAAAGGCCATGCAAACAATATGTACTGTTCTTAGTCATAAAAAAGATGCCACGCATAGGCATCAATTAGCCTTAATGGAATCCTACCGAAATGCCAAGATATTTATATAATAGCGTACGAATGAAAAAGAGGAGTTACAAAAAGAAACAGATTTTTCTACTGCTGAAAATCAGGCTTAAGCTACAAAAATGCCTTTGATATAATGACGACTTTTTGTCTTCTCATCAATTGACCTATAAGTTGCTCGTACGTTAAATCAGAGGGTGGGCATCGTGCATTCCAAAACACTCCCGTCAACAGGTCTCACAGAAAATACGAAGTCAGCGACACGAAACTCTTCGTGGAGTGAACCACAATCTCATTTTTATTAGTTAAAAGTGGCACCAAAACCATCTGTGGCGCTTGGAGAATATATTCAAACGTACTAAAATTTCAAGGGATGGGACTTTCGCCAATGGCGTGACTGCAGAATCCAAATGTTTTCTAAACAGAACGATGGACACGAAGCGAAGCTGGCATATTCTAAAAATATGCTTACATATTTTTGTGGGGTAAAATTCGACACTTATTCAATAGGAAGTCCGATACATTATAATAGAACATTAACTGAAAAGAGACCTAAAGAAAAAATGTCAATTTTTGCTGCTACTACAAGAGTATTAAACGTACAGACATGGAAAATGTGCTTGATGAAGATACGCTCACGAACAAGGAGGGCAGGATATTCGTGTTGAGTCTCGTTACTCAGGCCCATGGACTATCGGAAAATAATACCAGAGAAGAATAGAAATCTTCGATACCAGGTAATGGAGGCTGGTACTCAAGAACTAATTGATACATGAATGAGAAACAAAGAAGTACACAGAGGAGTAAAAGACAAGGCAGCATATAAAAGAGGGAAAAAAGAAGATAGATGATACACACTTAAAAACATAATCGTTAAGAAAATATCGCAATGGGATATTGGAGGAAAGACTCCGATCGAAAGTTCAGCAAAGGCCATAAGGGAGTTCTAGAAAGAGAAGAATGATGACTCTAGTAAGACAGATTGAAATTCTGAAGGTAGAACACTCAAAAAAAACTAAAGCATATCAAACAAAATATTCGAAAAAGAGAGCAGTTGACTCATATATATTTTGACCGAAGCTTGACAAGTGAACTGACGGTAATATATTCAAGTCTTTACTTCTTCCATAAGCTCGATGTGCTTTCATGAGCGTTCAGCTTGCATACGGGGCAAAAGCAAAACAACGCTTTCAATCAAAATTATGTCCTCAAATCGGTAAATAATCTTTGTCAAGATAATTTACGGTGCTTATTAATCCAAAAACCTTCGCAAGTATATTCTCTTGAATGATCATCAAGGAATCAACGTACGGTAAAATTTATTGCCATTAGCACATCCCAACTTTCTCCCCCGCTCGCTGGCGGATTCGAGAAAATTTGGCTGATTCCGTAACCGTTTCTAACTGCGCCCCTCACCAAACAATAATTTACGGAGCCAAAAGGGTGGAAAAGTCTTTAAATCTTGCGATAAAATCACCGAATTGGCAACGCCGTGGGATCCCCTTGCCTCTTTCATTTTCCTTCCATGTCTCTTTCTCCCCCACATCCATCCACCCATTCCACTTACCCTTCCTCTAAAAAAAAAAACCCTCGGGCAAAGCTACCCCTTCCTCTACACCCAGTAAGTAACCCCTTCTCCACTCTCGACCCTCTTCATTCAACCCCCATACCAGGGACTATCTTTTAACCCTTCCACTCGCTGCCGCGATCCCTCGGATGTCTTAGCTTGACGAACTAACGACGCCTATTGACAAAGGGCTTAAGGGATGGCCTCCTCTCTACGGGGTGCCGCCTGTCGGGAATTCATGAGTCCGCGCATAACACGCATTAAGAAGGAGTTTTAAAACCAGCGGGATTCATTTCCTCCCCTATCCCCCTCGTGTGACTTGAGGATTCCCTCGAAGCAGGAAGCAAATTTTCCGAAATGATTACTGATGAAATTCAAAGGGAGAGAGAAGCACAGCGACGTAATCAAATGCTTTGATCAACAAGGTGAGTCGCTCCGCTCCGCGAGTTACGGAATCCGGACGATTATTTTTTTTACTTCGGGCGCTCCTTCGTGAGGGGATGGCTAAAAAATGTTCCCTCGAATTCCATTCAAAGGTATGCATGCCCCAACGTTATATAAGACTCTGACTTAAGAACACTATAATTACGCAAAAAAGTTGCAAGATTTTGATACGTTTACTATCTACAACAGAATTTTTAGACTCTCCTTTCTCTCTTAACAGTCGTGTTTTCAATTTGAGAAAAAAAATCATGGGGAATTGCTGAAATGGCGCATTCCGTGATACGTTTTACTAAACGAATTCCTAGCATATTCTGAGGTCTTCGTTAAAAATATCCCATTGAAATTATTTTCTGGAAAACCTGGGAACCAAACATAATATTTCGATAGTAACTGCAAGGCTCCTATATAATAATAAATGTCCAACACCATAGACGCCTCCTGCTTTTAGCTTATAAGCTTATACATATTTGTGTATATGTGTTTGTATAAATACTAATAAGCAATTAAAACTCATGCGACAACAAATATAAATGTTGAACTATTTAATTAAAACTTAAGTAACGATATCTGAAATTTACAGGTGTTTATTAAAATTTCTTCAGCACAAAACTTATATTCCTGAAAAAATTAAGTTAAAATAATGCATCTCCATAAATTAATTTGAAAAAAAAAAACCACTCGTGAGTGTGCATTCATTTCATTTTATTTAAAAAACTCACCACCACTAAGCGCATTTTGAAAACTTTCCACAACTTCCTAAATTAATACATTTTCTCTGTCGCCAGATTTAAAATATTATAAACATTAATGCATATTTTTTTCGAAGAAAACCAACCATCCCTCTCCTCGTCTTCGAAATAGACTGCGCGACCGGAGCGAAGCGATGGCCGAATAAATACGAGCGGCGAATGGAGAAATAGACTTCCTCTCCACGAGCCACCGACTGAGGCGTCCCTCATCCGAGAAATGATTCCGAGTCTCTGCTCATTAGGTCCCTTTCGTATCTCCGTCCTTCCCACTCTCCCTTTGCTCCGACACAATCCCCTTCCTAGGGCGTGCCCGTTCCAATCCCACTCTCATCCCCCTCCCTATCCCTCTTTTTTTTACTCCTTCCTCCGACTACTACTACTTTCTACTCTCTACTCTCTTTCTCTTCCGCGGGCGTTAAACCTCGCGCCCAGGCGATTCACTCGCTCGCTCGAGGGCAACACCCCGTCGGTCTCAAGTGCCTCGAAATGCCCCCGTCCTCCCCCTTCCCGACCTGCTCCCCAACTCTCATGCATTCTCCTGCTCCCCCGATTGAATCGCCGCTGCGATATTCATATTTTAAAGCCGGTTGCCTCGGTCCGTCCATCCCGGTGAATCGCAGTTGAGGGCACGCTAATTGAGGGTTGGATGAAAGAAAATAGAGGAAAGGAAAACTCGAGAAGATCGTAGAGAGGGGGGAAAGAGGATAAGGAGGGGGGAGCGCCAACGTTTGCCACGGGACCCCAGAAGAAGCGTGGAAGGGAATGATGGAGTGAAATGAAGACCCGTCGAGGGAGATGGTTGGCGAATACCGGATGGAACGATCGTGGGATAACTTCGGCAGCTCACAAATGAATTTTTAACAACAAAAAATATAGACATATTGGCGCACGGATGACGCTTAAACTAATTAGTCGATGTTCAACAAAGTGCATAACTATGGCAGCTTTCGAATAAAGCCTGAGCAAATGCATTTTGAATGAGACGGCTGGTGTCTTCACATCTGCCGTGCGCTCCACTCCACAAATCTAAGTTATCGGCCACCATGACAGGCAATTTGAACCGTAATTGAAAATGTAACCGCAACGCTAGGCAGTAATAGTTAATTAACCTTCCCTCATAAAATTAAATTTTCTCTCCAGCCCAATCCGGAAATCTGTTAAATTATCTTCACACGAACGAATCGAGCCGTGAGTAAATAAAATTCTGTCAAGTGCAGTTTTGAAGTGATCGATAACGACCACTCCGGAAATGAAAGGGAAATAATCACCTAATTTTCGTCGAGCTCAAATAAAAAGCTTCCATGGCGGAATTGGGACTTTAATTTGTTTTTTTTGAAAGGTCAGCATCGGTCGTCAATCAAAACCTTCCTTAATAGAAGGCGAAAGTAAAAAATCAAGGAAGGATTTTTATGGTGCATTACACAAAAATATTTCGGGTGTTCTGTCGATTCTTGCAGATAAGAACGGACTGTCATATTTTTAGACGACATCCTATGAGCGCGCTCTTGCTTGTGACCACAGAGGGTACATATTTACATTGAATTCAAGAACTTTAACCTTAGAACTCAGCCGGAATGTGCACTGAAATCGGCGCAAAGTTAAGATTGACGCAAATGTAAGACATTTTAAGCCACTCAGAGCGCAAATTTGTATTTTCTTAGTTCTCCAATAGAAATGGGAACCAATTTATGCCGGTTCATGGGTGACCATTGTAGAAACGTTTGAAGTAGTAATAGCGGTAATAACATGCATATAGTAACAAGGAGGTAGAGGAGTTGGAGGAGATTTCTATAATTGCTCGTTCATTAATTCAATTATTTATATTATAGCAAAAAAAAACAGATTTTTCATCACGAATTTAATGAAATTCGCATTCACCATGTTGAATAACTCGTGTGTTACAGCAGCAACATATGTTTTAGTGACTCGTGGTGCTGGAGTGTTAGCCATAATTATATGTGATTGAAGAACTTAAGAAATCGCTCTTACCCGTGACAGGGTAGATGCAATATGAACTATGTGCTCTGTAATTGTACTATGTACCCACCCATATCCTTAACTCCAAATTTCCTAAGTTTGTAGGTTGAGGTCATATATTCAATATGAACCAGCCTTCACTTTTACGACAAGTAACCCGTACGACTCTAATATTTCCAACATATCCCCCCTATCCGCAGGCACCCGTTTGAACATGGCATCGCGTGGACAAACGCCTGCCTGGACGCAAGGCCAGGAACATCGCGGGAGGGAAGAGGCACTCGCACTAGGGCGATGCGAGAGGATGATTCATTCGGACGGACAAAAATACATCTCATGGAAAAGAGTGAAACCTCACGGGCTCAATGTGCATAAGACCGAGGAGACAGGAGCTAGGAACAGACGGAAAGGGACTCCGTGGAGGGACCATTTGAGGACTGAACTCTTTCCCCATTCCCCCCTGCATTTTCTGCGCTCGAGGGGAGTAAAGAGTGGATTTCGGAGAGGGTGGAGGGGGAGACCGTCAGAAGAGGACTGAGATGCAGGATGAGTGGAGTTGGTGAGTGGGATGGGAGGGGGAAGAGAAGAGATAAAACAGAGGGAGAAAGAGAGGCTCATGTGCTTCTTCTCCTGCTTGCTTCGCTCTCTGGCTATCTGAATGCCAGGACGAGAGGGCCATCCGAGATGACGGGCAGGGCGCGGAGGAGTGAGGGGATGAGGGTTAAGAGAAGGGGTAGAGTAGGAAGAGAAGAGGGGTGGGATGAGTGAGTGGCTACTCCTCAACATTCCACTCCACTGCGCGGAAGCAACTGCTCCGAGGCCGCGCTGCTTAGGAATATTATGCCCGAGGGAGACGAGTCCGCGCTCCTCTCAAGACGTAATCCTCCCCTCGACTCTTTTCCCCCCTCGACTCTTTTCCCCCCTCAACTCCGGCATTTTCTTTCCCATCCGCCAGCCCAAACCCCCCCTCTCCACCTCATCCCTCCTTCCCGACCTTAAACACCACCACTCTCCCTCGACTCCTCCCCTCGATTTCCTGCACCGCTCCTCGTCCTCTCCACAAACACATCCACCCCCAACCCTCCCGCCCTCAACCACCCCTCTCCCCGCGCCTGTTGATTGCTCGCCGGATGGAGCGAATGGAATTGAATGGGGAGGGAATCGAGACAGGAGCTGAAAGGAAGGGGCGAGAGCAAGAGAGAGAGGGAACGGGAGGGAGGAACGGGCGATGAGGACGAGAGAGCGACTTGAGCGAATGGGAAGAGGGAGAAGGACGCGCGTGAGGAACTGGAAACGTGAAGTAAGAGCCTCCCTCTCTCTTTCTCTCCCCCCTCACTTCCTTCTCCACATTCCGTCTCGAAAGTCTTTTTAAATATGAATTTCGTGGCGTACGAAGGGATGTCGTCCCCCCCCCCACACTCATAATCTTCACGCCCCTCACTCCTCCCTCTAACTATCTCTTTAACCCATCTCTCACCCTCCCAGACATCCCACACCCCCCCATTCTTTTTAACTCACCGTCTACCACTCGCTCCTCTTTTTTTCACGTCAACCCAAACGCTCCCGACACTGTTTTACCCGGTTCCGCGAATCGTCATACCTCTAACCTCCTCGAAATCCCATATTTCCAATCCATCCTCCTCCTCTCCCCTAATCCGTCTTCCTCCTTTATATCCTTCGGAGAGGGAAGAAGCGGTGGGAAGCTCCGATTTATCCCTCCCTTAAACCCTTTACCTTCACGTTACAACTCTCTCTAACCTCCCCAAACCGCTGCATCCCCCCCTCCATTCCACACCCGTTCCAGGGCTTTCGGACAGGAGTGAGGGAAAAGGGATGCAGGTACTCGCTTCCCATGTATACATTTGTACGCTTCTCGGGAGGGGTTTCTCCTCCATTTTCCTCCCTCCGTCCCCATTTTTCCCCAATCCTTTGAACGCTTGTTCCCGCGGCATTACCTTTCAAGCTCAAGACCCTCTATCGCGGTCAAAAGCCCGAATTTGCAGCGACAGCGGGAGAGTAGCGAGAGACTTTGACTTTGAGTTTGCATTCCGAGGGGTTGACGTTTCTCCTTTTTCCTATCTGCTACTACTACTCAGCTCCGACTTCTCATTTCCCACCCTCCCACCGCCTCTATACATCAGCTCCATCGGCTTCCGATGGCTGCCCTACGATGATGGGGCTAAGATCTCACAGGCTGTGGAGAGCCGTAAGTAATTAAAAGGGTCGCCCTTTCTACTTCCCCAAGTTTTCTTTCTCCTGCAACCCTTTGGTCGAACGCCATGTATGAAGAAGGGAAAATGTATTTGGTTAGGACTTGGGTCAGCGCGAATGAAACAGTGACTCTCAGCCGAGGAATTAGACCGTGTAAACAACACGAGACCGTGCGGTCGGGAATATAAAACAATGGTATCATCCCAGGATTAGACTTCAACTGAAATATTCACTGAGGCTATGGAAGCCTGCGTGGCGGGCAGCCCTCTGGCCTCCTCATATTTCTAAATTCTTTACTTAGCTGCGATATCCCATCCCCAGAGTAAGATCCGGCAGTAAGTGATATTAATGCAACCATACTGGGCGTGGAATATTCATTTTTCTCTGCATGATTAACATTTAATCTCACAGTTTAAGCATCAGAGCTGTCATAAATTTTTCTGCTTACGGTAAATCGATAAATGTCTTCTCCCATATTTCCATTCTATTGAACATGAAATACTGACTAATATGATGCAACATCGTACTATTTCATTAACCTCTATTTTTAAGGACAATATCTATGAATACGAACTTCTAGATGGTAACTCTTGTCCACTTAACAGATTTTTTATCTGAATACATAATTAAATATTGTTTAAAATAGTCTTCAATTTTGAAGTTAATGAACAGGTATTTTATTAACTCATCTAGAATTTTTTATGAAAGCTACAGAGTTTACTATTTTCTTGCATTTATGGTCCAAGCTTTCAGGAAAAAATAAATAAAAGGCCGAATTCACTGATGGAAAAGTTCCCGGAAAATAAACGAAGATCTCACAGAAATGAATCTAAAAAAGTAATCTCTTTACTATGAATTTTGAGACAATATGCGAATAACACTATGAAGTAATTTTTACTCCACTCCATCGATAAATTTTAGGAAATCAATCAAATCTGGTACTACATTATCGTACATTGAAATAGAAGATATTTAATTACATTTTCAGTTATTTTCCACAAGAAAAATATTTACGAGGCATACATTTTGATAATGAGGCCGAAACGAATCAATTAAGTCTACTGTAGTATTTGATTTCAGTTTTCGTACAACAACAGCCACAATCTCGTGTAGACAATCATATTCTTTTGCAAAATGTGTTTACTCTGGGGGTCTCTCAAAATGCTAGATTAAAAACCATAAAAAGGCCTTCCGCCTTTCATGAGACTACCTTCTCTCGAATTTAGCCAGAGAGACCGCCACCCGCCCTTCCGTCCATCCCGGGAAAAAATAAGTCCTACAACCCTTGGGACTGACCTTGTAAAATCCTAGTTTGGGTAGAATAATTGTTAGATTCTGTTTGCTGCTTATTAATTCTTGCAATAATAATTCCTTGTCAAGATTAATATTTAATAACATAACTAGAATGACGGATTCTGGTTGAAAAATCTCGCCAAAATATGTACATTTGATATTTAAATTAGTTGATATACTCATTGAATTAATCATTTACAAATTTATCATGTATACTAGCAGAGAATTGAATACATGTGGAATTCCTGCGAATAAAACCCTCAAGCTGATTTGGAAGAATGTTTTTCTCAGTCAAGTTGCACCAACTCTATTCTGGGTCCTTTTACATGACAAGCAACCGTAAGTCCTTTCTTCCTTAGAAGAGCTTTTACATAGAGTTTCCTATTTCGATAAATTCTCAACAATTGATTATATATATTTCGATACTGACAGTTACTGATTCGCATGCATAAGTGCATGACGTGAGAGTTGTAAGCAGTTATATGAATAATATCATAAATAGTTAATGGGCAGACAACATTTGAATATCATTAAGCTGCTAAGTAGATAACACAAACAATTCCCCTTTTTAGTAAAAAAAATAAAAATCCCACTAACGACAGTGTTAACCTCGTTTCGGGTTTGTGCTTTTGTTGAATTTAACTGATAGTAAAAAAGTAAAATATCCTTGTATCTGCTAAACAGGGAATGTCTTGATCTATACGCACGTTAACATGCTTAGTGGCTACTAAAATGATAATAAATAGCAGTTTAAGTAGATTGTCGAGGTTTAACACATCCATTAGGAGAATTCTTTTTCTCAATTATATCTGGCTCGGCTAAGTACCTTAATTGACTACCAAGGATGAAAAATCCGATTTCTTCCTGTTTTTTTCTATTGCTAGCAGACGAGTGCAATAAATCATCGTTAATTGGAAAACGTGATGACAGAAAGAGTAATTAACATTTTTTCGATTTCTTAGCAATTAATTACAGATTTTAAGCCTAAGGGAAGAAATAACGGTTAATCATTTTCAATGGAAAAAAATTTATACAGACCAATAAAAAATCTTTCTTGACGTCCATTCATTTGTAAGTCCTTTTCTTTATACAAATTTCAAGAAACTGCGGGAGATGCCGCAACAGTAACTTTTAACGGAGTCGTCCGCTAACATGCATCTCATTGCAACAATTTAAGAGTGTATAAATCATTCTCCTTGACCGGGATTCGAACCCAGATCTTTCGATATCCGGTTTATAACTGGCCAAAGCACTTGACCGGATATCAAGGGATCCGGGTTCGAATCCCGGTAAATGCGAATGATATTTACACTCTTAAATCCTTTTCTTTAGTTCGAAGAGCGTAGATAATATTGTGAGTGATTAAAATCGGCCTCTATAAATATTTCAAAACAAATCATTATAACATAGACGATGAGTTGAGGCTCGCATTCATATCTGCAAGTTCAATCAGAATTATGGGGTTTTTAACGGTCATATTTGCCACAAGGATTTTAAAAAAAATTCAGTTCGGCCTAAAAGTAAAATTTTCAAGTAAAAATCAAAATCGACGGTATGCTCTTCGAGTTGAAATGGGAAACAGGGACGTATCCCTTACAGGAACCAACTTTGTATACCAGTCTTTTCGGTGAAGCGTTTTTGGACCCCAAAAGAAGGGGGAAAACCGGAATAGCATAAATTCATTGGGCTCTCCGTCATGCTGCCTGGCCATTACATGGGCGCTTACCCGCGCTGTCTGAGTCAGAAAAATCACGTCATTTCCTTCTCCATTCCTCGCATTTCCTCTCTCTCCCCCTCCCCATGAAAGTGGCCCATCTCTCATGTCAGCTGCTAACACTTGCAGGCACATCATCCACTACGATTTTACCGACTGCCGCCAGTCAGCCTACCGATCGCTTCCAAATCTCTCTCTCACTCTCTCTTCCTCTTCATCTTTATCTCCACCACCCCCTACAACACACACACACACACTCATACACAAGTTCTCTCCCTCCCCCTGCGACTCCCCCGCGTTCCCTATCCTTCATCCTCTTCCCTCACGCTTCCCACTCAACTGTACTCATACACTTAGCCTCTCCCTTCCATTCAAATTCCAAGAAGCCCACCAGGATCGACTATATCTCATCATTCCCCGTACCAAGCATTTAAAATGAATCCACTTCCAAATTTATTTTTTAACCAACCCAATCCAAAAAATGTCGGGACGATTTCTGAGGATACGATTACGCAGGGTCAAAAGCCTATATTATACCGCTCTTTTCGAAATATAATTCTGGCTGTTTCAATGCATCACGTTCTCCATAGACATAACCGAGGCATAATATCTACGAGCTGAGGTCTTTTCAGGAGGATATTTTAGAGTTTTCAAGGACGTAACGACAAAGACAGCTCGGCTTACTTAAGAACAATTTCTAAAGGGAATTCTTGGGCCAGGCTCTCTTCACTCCCATACCCCTTTCTTTATCAACCTTTAGGAGCGTTTTTGAATCAATATAAATGAAAATTGTAATAGGGTTTCATTTTCTGACTCTCCGCAGTTTACATTTACCACCAATGAGTATCTCTTTCGGTTAGAAAATTAAATTAACACTACTCCTTAATGTAAGTGCTCAGAATCATTCTTTAATATCGAGGCTGTGTTCGAGTCTAGTCCGAGCATCGAGCCATAGATAATTCATTTCCCATCCACGAAGAATAACTGTTGGCGGGCTGTATCAAGAGATTTTCCATAAAAGTTAGGAATTGTCATATGGTGATAATTTGACGTTGGCTTCAAGATGTCAACGTTAAATAAACAATTCCGCATAAAGCATGCATTTATGGCAACCTATCGTATGAATTTCAGCAAGTGTTAAAATTCACACGCTAAACCCACTGAATCGATTCTCAGAACTCGAAAGAAGATATTTCACCACACGTCCGTGAATAAATTATTGCCATTCATCTTTTCAAAATATTGCCATTCATCTTTTCACGACTAGTATTAATCATAAACCGAAGGCCCTTAAATTGTAGAAATTGGCAAAAAGTGTTCACTTTAAATGTTCCACTGAATAAGTTATACAATCAAAACTCAGAGCGTTTTTAGGAACACACATGGTTATATATGTGTGGCGTTTGCAAATTAAGAGATTTTAAATAAAAGAAAATTATAGATTTTTTCAATTTTCTTTTCATTTAAAGTTAAAAACATGTTATCACTTCACTCAGGCGTGAACTGTTACCATTGTTGCCTTTCAAGAATCCTCTTAAAATGAGTTTAGATGGAAACCATCTTTATGAGAAGTAAGGAGTATTTTCCAAGAAGCAACTTGGGTCACATCTATTTCACCACCAGTCAATTATTGCAACGCTGGAACAGCGAATATAATTCCAAACATGAGGATCCACGTCTGATGTCAAAATATTTTCAGCTTTTGAAAAAAATATTTCGAGCACATGACGCCGAGTAAAATGGCTCACACGGCCGAATCTCACAGCACTTATAGTAAGAGGAAACAGTTTCACATCAAAGACATTGGAGACTCATATCAAGACAAAATATTCGGTATTGAATTCCACAGATGTGAGAGAGAGTGAAATTCACAGAATCGCCCGCACCGCAACGATTTAAAAGCCATCGGAAAACCACCACATTAGTCTCTCTAGAAAATGCAGCCTTACCGCAAGTGTGACGTGTTGGAATTTCCTCGCAGTAAAATATCCGCAGGTAATGTATTTTCACATTCCTATCTCCGAGAGCATAGTATTGGGGAAGAAAATAAGAGAAAAAGTGGGACAACGAAGAAATGCGATAAGGGTTACGTAGTTTATTTCTATTTTAAAATTTATTAAGCCAATGGTTTGCCTCCTAGGACAGTGCAGATACAGGTGTGTGTATATATATATGAACATAAGGAAATGTGTGAATATATATATATATAATGTATATAAATTATACATATATAATGTATATATATATATATATATATATATATATATATATATATATATATTATTAGGTAATCTACCGTTTAAGGTAGGTTTTTTGATGGACACAACTATCAAATAAATATTTTGTAGCTCCAAACAAAACCCTTTCTAGCAACCTAATCTACATCAGGTCCCTCTTCATCTCTGTGTACTTCTTTCCTCCCTTTATCCCATCCAACATCCCTATCCTGTTCCTAACCTTTCCTCGCTTGCCCAACATTCTCCCCTCTATTACCTTCTTCAACATTCCACTACCGCTCAATACGCCTTTCATCCATTTTTCCTGCCTCCATAGGATTTCTCTCAACAAACCCCTCTCCTCACCCACCATCTCCAGTACTTCCTCATTTGCTTTCCTTTCGGTCCATTTCACCTTCTCCATTCTTCTCCACACCCACATTTCAAAAGCCTCCAATCTACGTCTATCCTCCTGCTTCAGTGACCACGTTTCCGCGCCGTACATAGCTACGCTCCATATCAGAGTTTTTACGAGTCTTGTCTTAACATCCCTACTCAACGTCCCCGTCATCAACTCCCTCCTCCTTGAGAAAGCCTCCTTGCCTAGCGCAATTCTTCTCCTTACGTCCCTATCACTTTGACCGTATTGGTCCAAAACACTTCCGAGATATGTAAACTGCTCTACCTGCTCTATTTTTCCCCGCCTATTTTAATATTTGGCTTAGCCTTTTTCTTTCTGGAAAATCGCATAACCTTTGTTTTATTAATATTGATTCTCATCCCATATTTATCGCACTGAACCTCCAATTCACTCAACAATGCTTGCAACCCCTTGGCTGACTGAGCAACTAATGCTTGGTCATCAGCAAACCTAACCGATTTTACGAATTTCCCTCCGACTTTCATTCCTACCTCCAGTTCTTCCCATGCCTCTTTAATCATTTCCTCCAAATATACGTTGAACAGCACCGGTGACAATGGGCAACCCTGCCTTACCCCTCTTCCTAACACTGCCCATCCCGACTCTCCGTTCCCCACTCGCACCTGAGCAGTCTGAGACATGTACAGGTTGCGGAGACCTTCCTTCTTATATATATGGATATATATATGGATATATATATATGGATATATATATATATATATATATATATATACACACTTTTTTGGAAAACCCACAAACGTGTAATGTAAATTTACTGATAGTCATAACAAACACAGAAACCAAAACACACAAAAGAGGGACTCACTGGTTCTCGAATTTTCGGTGGTCCAACCACCTTTCTCAAGAGGAATTAGGAACAGAACTTTCTTTTCCTAATTCCTCTTGAGAAAGGTGGTTGGACCACCGAAAATTCGAGAACCAGTGAGTCCCTCTTTTGTGTGTTTTGGTTTCTGTGTTTGTTATGACTATATATATATATATATATATATATATATATATATATATATATATACAGGCAAATCAGGCAAATCACTAGTGTAAAAATATTTCCTTGACCGGGACTTGAACGCTGGATCTTTCCACTTTCCGAGTGGATGGTCTAACCACTTAAGCAATCAAGGAAACGTAATTATACACTGAGATTTGCTGGTCTTATTTCAACCAAGTGCTTCAATCCATTGGCCAAGAGACGGCCTCTAGGAGCTGTTTCACTCACCAAAGGAGAAATACACGACACACAAGAGGAAGGACAGTAGGTAAACAATCTTACCAAATAATAAAGGATAGGAACAGTGCGTTTCATGGTACGCATCCTCCTGTCTCCATAGAATTTCTCCCAACAAACCCCTCTCTTCTCCCACCATACTCAGCACTTCATTTGTTTTTCTTTCGGTCCATTTCACCTTCTCAAAATACTGTCGTTGGGCCTCTACCCATTTTTTCCAGCGACTCTGTCATGACCGAAACGCGCCCTGGAAGGTGTCTTCGGGGACCTCTCACAAGGTCTTAGTCCCGGCTGATTGGATTTCTTCGATGAGCGAAAAACGGGTTCCTTTCAGGGCTGCCTCGATCGGAGGGAACGGCAAGAAGTCTGCTGGGGCGACGTCAGGACTATAGGGGGTGGGGCAGCATTGGCACCTGGTGTTTGGCCAGGAGCCCGTGGACTCGTAACGCGTCGTGGCAAAGCGCGTTTTCGTGATAGAGTTGCCAGGTAGCGGAGATGTTTTTTCTCGTCCTGATGACCCCTTTTCAGTCTTCCCAGCACATCTACGTAGTAAGTAGCGTTAACTGTCTATCCTTGAGGAACACACTCCTTATAGAGCGCTTTTTACTGTCGGAAAAGACAATGAGTATTTTTTTCACTTCTGACTTACTCGTTCTTGCCTTTTTAGCCTTGGGGGACTGGTCGATTTGTCACTCAGAGTTTTGGCGCTTTGTTTCTGGGTCGTATTCAAAACCACAGGTTTCATTGCCAGTGATGACGTTGTCGAAATTATCAGGTTTATTTTTCATACTTTTCAAAAGTTTGCTTGAAATTTCCGCTAGGTTGGTCTTTCGTGACATGGTTAGTGAGCATAGGATTACAATAACTGACATCCTGCAACTTTTACAGCTTGGATAACAGTGAGACCGGCTTTGTGGCAAAGCTTAAGCGTCTCCCCTACCTACTCCAGCTGGTTGAATACCACTACGACCAATAGGAACGGCGCGAACATTTAATTTAATTAATTTTGGACCGCAACATGTGAGTGTGTAAATATAAATAATTATATATTATACATATATTTATTTAATTATATTTAATGTATCGGATATATCAATATATATTTGAGTTGATTACGGGGACGTTGAGTAGGGAGGTTAAGACAAGACTCGTAAAAACTCTGATATGGAGCGTAGCTATGTACGGCGCGGAAACGTGGTCACTGAAGCAGGAGGATAGACGTAGATTGGAGGCTTTTGAAATGTGGGTGTGGAGAAGAATGGAGAAGGTGAAATGGACCGAAAGAAAAACAAATGAGGAAGTACTGGAGATGGTGGGTGAGGAGAGGGGTTTGTTGAGAGAAATCCTACGGAGGCAGGAATAATGGATGAAAGGTGTATTTATCGGCAATAGTGGGATGTTGAAGAAGGTAATAGAGGAGAGAATGTTGGGCAAGCGAGGAAAGGGCAGGAATAGGATAGGGATGTTGGACGGGATGAAGGGAGGAAAGAAGTACACAGAGATGAAGAGGGACCTGATGTAGATTAGGTTGCTAGATAGGGTTTTGTTTGGAGTTACAAAATGTTTATTTGATAGTTGTGTCCATCCAAAAACCTACCTTAACCGGTGGATTACCTAATATATATATATATATATATATAATTATATATATAGGAAAAAGTTTCGGAAAAAAAATTTATTTCAGACTCTCTATGATACTTCAAAATTCTTCAAAGTCAAGTCCTTGAACGCACATGCATACAATATTTCAAAATTTCTATGTTAGCTAGTTCATTGCACGCCTTGTGAAATTATAAATCTGACGTGGCTTTCTTACATATTCAATATTGATGGCTTTCTTGTTTTTAAAAACAGAGTAACCCTAAATAACAAAGATTTGTAATCTGTCACTTGATATGAACATATTATAACACCGTGGACAGAAATAATAGATCTGCAAACTTACACCCACGGTGCTCCACTCGTAGAGGTTACAAATAAGATGATCGCTAATTTGACAGTTTTATTTCTTTCCGTTGGCTAATTGTGAGGGCAATTTATCCCAAGAAAAGGTCTCACTCTCTGATAAACCTCAGGAGACTAATTTTGTTGCTGTTTGTATTCTCCCAAAATTACACGAAGGGAGCGTTTCCATTTCCTTCCAGCCTTATTTATTCTCGCCTGCGAAATGCAACTAAAATTTTGTTTACTGATGCCATAGGATATCAAAGCTATTCCTTTGGTATATTTTTAAACTGACATATATTTAGTAGCTAAATGAACAAATATATTAAATAAATTCAGTCAAACATTTTTATTAATATGCACAGCTAAGTAGAACAATCTGTTAGTTTTATATTTTGTGTAAACATTACGGCTTAATTTCTTTTATGATTAGTTTTACTCAAAAACGTCTTCATGCAACCACAATGTGACGGCGGATGTACGATAGCATGAGCATAGGAATAATGGAAATTTATTTGATATGATATTTTACAGGGCATTATTTGAACAAATTTATATTTAAAGAGAGAAGTATGCCCTTATGAACTGAAATCAAGCGGAAAGTTATTTAAGATGTTGAGGGAAAAGATTAAAAATCGATCTTTCTCTTTAAATGCCTATGCAATTTTTAAAAATGAATTTAAATAAATTTTTCCTTACATAGGAAGAGGACATGACAGCAACAGAGACTGTTAAAAAAAATTAAAAACAACAATGTATCGTGAATCGTAATTTTACCCACCGATACAAAAAACATAATAATTTAAACCTTAATTAATGCATCATTAATGTTACCCAATGTTGTTTTCCGGTTATATTCAACCACCACACATGAACTAATTAACATTGTGTATTTTCTTATTACAGTCGAATGTTTATCGTCTGAAAAACCACTCAGTTTGACTCATATCCATTACAAAGTGTCATACTTGAGTAGGTATCCACAGAGAAAATTATTTAATGTATTAATCTCTAATTTATATTCCCTTTCGGTCTGCAAATGACGTTCAGTACTGAATAATTTCGTGATAGAGTTACCAAACGAAGACCAGTTGAATTATATCATGAATAGTTCGGGGAATAATATGCGCGCAAACTAAAACATCTAAATCGCCACACGTAGCGGCTTTTCTCATCAATTGAGATGACTGTTTTTCGCTTCGGGATCAGAGGAGGACAATCTATCTACGTCCACCGTAGGTATCCTCACTATTTCCACGGCGATCCTCCGAGTACCGGGCCAAACTCGGCAACCCCAGTTCCAAACGAATAAATCCTTTCGCCCGTCCGTATTCCCGCCTCATCTCCAACCAAACACTCCTTCAACCCCCATCCTCCCCCTCCCCTATCTTTTGCCGGGTCCTTCGGATTCCAAACACTCCTCTCTCGGGCCCACTATCCCCCCATCCAACCGTCGAAACTTCCCCACCACCTCAATCTATTTCCTCCCCATCCATTCCTCTTTCGAGCGACTGTCCTCCCATCCAACCCACCCTCACGTCAAATCGATGCACCTCCGGCCCGAAGACTCGGCGACTCCACTCGCCTCTCCTACCCAGGGGTCCCTCCATTCCTTCCTCTCACCCCCTTCCCGACACCCGCTACTTTTTACCCTTCCATCAATTCCCTTCATTTACACTTCCTTCCCGGCGAGTACTCGCTCCATTTAAGAGTTAAAAGAGAGAGAGAGAAAGGGGATTTGCAGGAGGAGGGGTTAGGTTAAAGAGAGTGAGAAGGAAGTAAAATGGGGAGACGTTTCCGTGCTCCCTCTCTCTCTCCTCAGAATATCATCTCGTGCAGGAGATGATGGTGTGTGGATAATCGCCGCGTAATAAAACGCTCTCTCGAAACTTCAATACGATCTTCCCGCGGGCGCGTTTGTGTCTGGGTCGGCATCAGAATTAAAATGTCGCGGGAAAATAAAGATCGTGCTTATGCAGAAACTGCGAGATGATTGGATGGCGAAGTTGCCATTTTTCCATTTGGAAGGAAAAGTACGGCAAAATAAAGGATGACAACCTCCAGCCATGATACACACCTTCCGCATCAACTTTCCAGTATTCCCCTTACGGCGGGAATCCTCGTCCACAAAAATTTGAATAAATCATCTACGCTCTTGAGATTCAATCCCTATTCAGCAACACAAGAGCTTTGTTTCTCTATTTTTTTAGAGACGCAGAAAACTGGGTTAGGCATGACTGGGAATTATCATGCGTTTGCTTCTCATTCTTTCCTTGTCTCAACAGATCCACCCCATCAACACTTCTTATCCTTTTCCCTTCTCTTATTCGCTGAATTTTCTCTGGGTATTTCACGCGGATTCTCTAATGATCCTAATTATTCCTCAATTTCGTTCACGCTAGGAATCCTGTCTTATCGCCGTGTTTTCCTCATGAAAACGAGCCAAGAAATGATTTTCTCTTATTACTTCGTGTAACTCAAGCCCTCTCTCCCTCTCTTCAAAATGTTCTATGCTCCGGAACTATTACCTCAGCCCACATATGTATTTTCTCGATCCATTGAAATCCTCTTAAGTTACACTCAAACAAAACTATTGAAATTAAAATGTGGCAAGTTATTATCATAAGGGTTAAAAATCACTGGATGTATCATTTCATATGGTATTTAGGCTCCGGATTCATTCTGATATCTGATAATTATAATAATCCATTAGAAAATTGTGTCATTTTACTACTGAGTTCTCGAATATCAGTAGCTTTTGCTCAGTCAAAACGACGCTTACGCGAGTGAAACGACTTCAAACATGTGCAACAACAGAGGAACCGGAAGGAGGACAGAGGAGGAGGATTAAAAGTCACAATTTCCCTTTTTCCCAATCAATTAATAGATATCGATTACGTCCAACGCTACGAGAAACAACAAATAAACAATTCTAACCGACATGCGCAGTGTTTTGTCAAACCAATGAATATTTGAATGGAGGAAGTGGAAAAAAATCTATCGAATTTTCAAATATTCGTCGTTGAAAATACACCTGATTTTTTGTTTCACTTTTCATTTCTTCCCATACAATATGCATCACGTGAATGTAGTCCACCCGTCTCTCTTCCGCTACACGAACCTTTTCTAAGCATGTTTTCAACTTTTCCAAGCCTCGCTGAGTTTTACTCATGAAAACCGTTGGCGTAAATACTAGTGAATATTTGATTTGATCACAACTTGTAAGAGTTCTGAAGACTTTATATTTCACTACGGCGCTCATAGAATATTTTCATTTTACAGCTTCAATGTCGCCGTGGAATAACGCGTGTCACAAGATATATTTATTTACTCCTGTCACAATATCATCTTCAATTATTTTAGAATTTATATAACTTTTCATACTGGCACTCATATTCCTACAAGATAAAAAGGAAAATTAACCAACTGCACCATTTTTTCGTTCGAGTTTTGGAGCTTAATAAAAAAAGTCGTTCTCCTAATTTATTGAATCAAAATCTTACACAGACTAATACAACTGCTGAGCAGAGATCTGTACATAAAAATATAGGTCGTATAGTGAATGCTGTTCATCCGCTACAACTTTAAATGGTTCATTCTCAATGCATTTGTTTCCGAAAATAATTTCTTATCACCAGTTCAAAATTACCTCCTGGTCCCGAACGCCAAACCAATTACTCCACTAAAAAATCTGATACTACTCTGAGAAGGGCGGAATACTCAACTTTTATTTGACATTTTTAGTTTAGAACGCTGTAGAAACTACGTGTTACGCTGATTCCTAAATTTCAGAGTTCAAGATGCCGCACCCTATAGACCTCAATAATACCGTTCAAGTCGCAACAGATCATCCGTTCCTAGAAGCAATTATTCACGAGAGGATTCTCGTGACTTTCCAATGAGTGCCGAATTGTAGGCAATTTTCAACGAGATCGTCACTTCCCACCATGACATGGATTTTGTAATCTTATCTTTGATTGTTGAAACAAAGATGGCAAAAAACGGGGCATCTATATATTTCCTTCCGTCAGTTCACGAGAACTTACACTTCAACCATAATTATCCTTCCTTCTATTCTTTTCTTTCTCACTACAAATGTCCCATTATTCCTCCTTAAGCCTTCCTTAATTTCCAAGATCCACACTCTTTAACTGACTTCCCTCGGGATTGAATCCCTAACTTCCTTTCCGTATTCGACCCTCCAAAAAGCCCCATATCACTTACTTTAGAGTCCCCGCATGACCTTTCTCTGCTCCATATCCGAACTATCACCCCTATTTCAAGAGGTACTCGTGGTAGCGAACTCTCGCCTCGTCGGGATTAACCATTTAAGGCCGAATGTGGGCATTAGTCGTCAACCAGTAGGGTTGGCATTGAGTGTGATTACCAAAGTCGCTTCGGCGTCGGACTGGAATTAGGTGACGGCTTCTTTGGACGGGTAACGACCCAAATATATTTTTTTCCATCTAACCAGTGTCCTGAAAAAGGCTGGATGTTAAGGTTTTGTAACAATACAAATTAAATAATGCCTAGCCTGCTCACAAGTTTAGGTTCATGAAACTTAACTGCCACTTTCATTACTTGGCAGGAATTGGTTATTTCGATTGGAATCATTTACTCTAGTCATCTAAAATATGAATTACAGCAAAATAGGTTGCATGCAAGACCAAAAATATAATTGCATAAGGGAGAATTGCAACAACATAAACTATTAATATCTGAAAAAAAAGATAGCCATATAAAAAATTAATACATTATTTAAATATAGCAATGACAATTGGTTACGATTGATCTTAAGTTGATACTATATTTGAACTGTCTCCACGTTGGATTTTATTCTTCTCACAAAATTAGACCTTATCTCAATCTTCAGAGCGGAAGATAAATTTGAAATTAAACAGCTAAAATAGCAAGAAGTAGAGAGGATTATAAGCATGCTACTCATTTGAAGAATGTAATTAATGATTTCTTAGCAATTTCCTCGGAGAAAAAGTCCACATCCCATTCACATTAGCAATGAGAAAAGGGAGGAAATATCACATTCTTCGTGACACTAAATATCTTCATCATTCCATTCTCTCATTTCCAATTAATTGAATCATAGGAGAAATTGAGAAATTACAGAAAGTTTATAATCTGAAAAATAACATTTTCCACACTCTGCACCCATTTATCACTATTATTCACTTTGGGCTAAAATTAGTATTTCACAGACTGCATCCAAAAACACATCGAGTTCACATTCAATCGATCCATTTGGGCCACGGACTGCGGGTTAAGAATTCCGATGCTCAATGAGAGAACGTACGTTTCTCTCCGAGAACATATTCATGAGCTTAACTCTGTTAATATTGATGACTTACTCAATGAAAATGAACTTCGAAGCTTTGCGGAGTTATAAATGAAAACTTTGGTGATATTATTCAATGTACGGATAGTTTGTTTAATTTCGCGATTATGGGGATTAGCCGAATTCCAAAATCCCTAATCGTGAGATATGCGAGTGAACACACGCGGCCCCGACGACACGCGAATTTTAATCGGATTAACGTGCGCGTTTGTCCTCCAAATTCTCTCTCCACCTCTCAGCCCTCTTCCTCTCAACCCTCAACCCAAGGGCACAGCTCCTTCCTCCTCCATCCACCACTCAACTCCTCTTTCGTTCTCCCACCCTCTCGCCAACCTCACCCTAACCCTCACATTCAAGCGATTTTTCATTCCCAACTTTCTTATATCTGGCTTAACTCTGTCGACAATTTTCTAGGCTCTTCCTTCACTTACGAGTAATAGCATTCTCATTGCTTGGATTTCCCCTCATCCTGGATTCCAAGCCTTTTAAGACTTTCGACATTCATCAACATTCACCTTATCTTCCAGTTCATCCTTGCTCACCACATTGTCATCCTTTCTCGTTCACGGTTTATTTTCGGTGTACGGTGTTCTTTCTCGTTTACGAATCCTATTTTTTGTTTGAAGTCATATTTTTTCTAATTATCCAACATACGCAAACATTATGAGGTAGAATAAAAAAAAGAAGGTATGATATGAATAGTCACAAGGCGCAATTAACGTGTTTGAAATTAGATTTATGAAGAGATAAAAAAGTTGCGTGAATGTATGAAGTATGAGTGTGTTTTTTACATAGTATATATATATATATATATATATATATATATATATATATATATATAACATAAAGAAATTTGGAGAAAAGACTAGAAGACACATTGACTAGTAAGGTTTCAACATCATTGCCATATTTTTTCTTCCACATGTGTATGAAAATATAACTAATTTATTCTAAAATTTTCGTATAATTTCCTTTACTCTTTCAAATTATTTAATGCATTTTATCTGTCCTTTTAATTTCTTAGAGAATGCCTTTCATTTTCTTATTACCATTTCATTTTCAAACCAATCGCAACAATATTTTATCCATTCACAACTTTTATGCACTATATCTTCTATTAAATTTTGACCAGATTCGATTAAATAATAAATTTTATTTCTGTTTTTAGTATTAATAATATAAGTTTTTACAATAAGATTCTTTTTTTGAAATTTTGCTTAACTGCAGGAGAAAAATTCCTACACAAAATTCCTTTGTGATTTTTACCTGTCGGTTACCGTTAATAGCGTCATAATTGGCACATACTAAATCTACGATCATTCCAGAGATGCAACAACTAGAGTCAGTGAAAATAAGTGAATCAGCTATTCATCAAAAGGTAGAATGAGATGTATAGATTTTCCCGAGTACAACTAATGCCGAAACAGGTATTCATATTTCCTCCTTTTTTCTTCCTATAGCCAGCCAGCAAACGTACTGTCCCCCTTTTGCTACTCCTCTTCGCTCCCCGTCCAACAGAACAGACCGCGCCCCTTAACCTCTCGGCTAAGCACCCCATACCCCTCCATCCTCCCACAAATATCCTTTTGTTCTTTCTCCACACCCCACCATCCCCATCTCGGCCACGGGATGTGGGAGGTGGTTTTCCATCATACTGTTTGTTTGTTCTTCGTGATTTTCGAATGTCAGTCGCCCCCCTCTCTATCTCTTCCCCACCCGATTGCTTCGGAGTTGTTTGCAGTTCAATGCTTGTCATTCTTCCTTTTATTATCTCATAAATTGTTCCATGTAATTAGTCATTCATTTTTTATATATTTATTTATTTCCGATGTCCTACCCCTAGTTCCGAGGTTGCCTCATGCGCACGTCTCCATGCCCCGGGGGATTTACAGCGTAGGGTTCAACATTTTACCTGATTGGAAGTGTGCTTTGCCCTTTCAGATCGGAATTTTGGAATTCATTTCTACCTTTGCATTTACTTTACGCTCTATTCCGATATTCGTTATTTTTGTTTCGTCGCACAAACTTTTTATTAATTACAATTCTGCCCAATATAAGAGGGAAGACCGACTGATATTAAAGCAGTCGAAATTAAGATTCGCGGATCCCTTCTACCTCTGAACTTCTAATCGAAATTTGGAGTTGTTTCTATCTTGCCCTGAATAGCCTTTTGATTTCGGTACGTCAAAGCGAATCATTCAATGAATGTGAAATTTTCGCTTAAACTGCACGATGTAGCCCTTGGTTAGTAAGAAAAAATCATAGATGACGACCGTCCAATAAAGAACAATCATGCATTTTTTTGCTGGCATAATATTTACACAAACATTTATGATACTATATTAGCTTAATGTGCAGAGTACATGTGGTAAAAGTGCTATTGGCTTAATTCTAGTATTGTGTGAGCGGTAGCGGGCGAAAGTTGAAATATATGCAGGTGCGTATGCCAGCGTCCGATGAAGAATAATTCCTCCCACAACAGTATTATTATACACTAGAGAACAGTAAAAAGTCACCTAGTGATAGTCACCATTAATAGACAGATATAAATACACTTAAAACTGAATTTTAAAAGATAATCGTAATTTCAAATTGGATCACACGCGGTACCCACCGCACAAAAACAAGTATCACGCTTAATTTTTCTGTCACCAGCGTGTGTGGCACATAAATAATTTTTAAATATTTCTGATAATACCATTACAATTATTTCACAATTTTCCCTCAAATAGCAGCAAAGGTGTTTACGTTTACTTCCGTCAGGGCAGTGACCGTGGCTCCGGATTTGAAATTGATTTTCTCACCACTTTAAACATTTTAGACGATTTTTAACTCTGCTACAGGGAAAAACAGACTGTCCAATAGCCTACTGTAGCATTGTGTGTACATAAGTCTTAACTGACGATTCGTTCCAGCGATAATAAAGTATAAATGCAACATATTGCGCGTCGTGAGTTATCTCAATCATAGCCATAGGCAAACTTATAGGTACTTCAAATTGCAAGAGTTGCTGCTGACGCAATCATGTGGCAGATGAATAATAATCCCATTACATGTACAATGAAAATTTAGCTAACAATATAACATAAAATTTAATTTTTTAAATAACTTAAATGCTTATCCATAAATTGCTATGACACTTTACACCTAATATTTATGCGTTTTGATTCCTGATTATCATTTAAAAATAGCAGAGAAATGTATTTTGCAATATTAAAATTAAAGAATCGAGAGTTTGATGGTGATATTTCTACGGTAGTGAAATTTTTTGTAGATTACTTGAAACCATTTTATTCTTTTGCTAACTTTGCCTTGATTAGCGCGTCGGTATGAAATATTTTACATGAAGATTTATGATTATCGACGATCATTTCTATTATGAACATCATCGATGTATTCTAATATTAAATACGAGCGATATGAACTTACGAACAATATGAACTAACATCTTACTGAAAAGAGCGTAAATCTACGAACATCTTTAAGCATGAATTCTGTAAACATTGAACAATTACTTTTATCTCACTTTTACAGTAGCTAATTGACAACTAAAACTTAATAAGCCTTATCCTCTTCCAAAAAAACAGATATCCCAAGACATTGAAGTCATCTCAGAAAAAAATACCAAATTTTTTGTCATGCTGACGAAAAAATTCTAAATTTTCAAAAATGAAGGGCATATTTTCCCATAGTATTCATATTTTTTAGGAAAGAAGTTACACGGACCAATGGCGTCAAGCCGCAAGTCAGGACATATATATGGCGGATGATTGTGAACAAAAAACACTACGTCACTCGAATACAAAATTTCGAACCTTTATAAACGTTTATTTCATCAATTACGGTGGAGGTGACATTTTCTGAATATGGTACGAGTTTTTGGAAATATGGAATCTCCGTTCCGCTCTAAATTTGTACCCATACACATAAAGGTGTGGCCGTACGTATTTGCGTGAAATATTATCTCTCTTCGTCCTCATAGCACTGTCTCAGCCAGTCAGTCATTTGATTTTCCCATTTTCCCCTCTCTCTCTAGCTTTCTCCCTGTATCTATATTCCCTCCTCGTTCGGATTCTTCGCTCCCCGCTTTGTCCCTTTCCCCCCCTACCCAACCACCCTCTCATTCGTACACACCTACTCTTCCCTTTATGAGAGAGAGAGGGATCCTCAAACGTTTTCACACCACGCCTCCGCGAAACACGAATTCGTATCACATCCGATCTCACCCTTTAAAAAGCTCACGGCATTGGAAGAAGAAGACGTGGAGTTAGGAGGAGGTTTTGGGATGAGGAAAGGAAGATAAAGGTGCAGGAAGAGAGGGGGTGATCTGGAATTCCCGACTCCCCTCCACCCCTCACTATCCACGATTTTTGAGGACCTCTGCTCCGTATCATTATGTTTCCCAATTTCTCCTTCGCTTCTTTTTTGTACCCACCCTGCCTCTGTGTCTCTCTCTCTTTCCCCGCGACCGTTCTCAGCTTTCCGGTTCCCATTTGAGAGCATTACCATCGTTTCCCATCGTCTTACCCTCCCGAAAACCTGCTCTCCTCCATCCCGCCCCCTTAACGCTCCCCCTTCAACACTACCCCCTTAGTCCTTCTCTCGAAGACTCCTTCTCTCCCTAAGTCGTTTTCTCCCCGTTTCTTTGATTTCCCTCTTCCTCTCCATCCAGCCGTCCACCCGCCTCCCTCACCGCCCGAAAACCCTCTTCATCTCTCGTTTTCGGTAGTGAATGCGAAATTTCAGAGAGCATAAAATAACGAAAATCTCCTCTCCAACTGATTCGCTAACTTTATTCGGAAACAGAGAAGGCGGCGGATGGGGTGGATAGCCTGCTCTCCCCTCCATCTTCCCACCTCACCCCACCCTTAATGCGTTTAACATATTCATGACAGAAAAATGCGCTTCTTCTTCTTCAGAAGTTTAGGAGTCCTCCAGCCAGCCATCCCCCCTCCTTTGCCCACCCACCACCTCCCCTCGGGCCGCCAATGAATACTCCTCGCTCCACCTTTTTGAAAGATTCCTCTATGAGAAGGAATGCCATCCACCCCTTTGCCATTCCCTTCGCCCTCCCGCCCCCGCGCTCCTCCTTGAGAATTCTGAAAGACGTTACGGATTGCCAGACACCCTTCAGTTCCCATCTCTCGCCCTATTCTTCTCCCACTCCGTTCTCTCAGAGATCGGCAAGTGTGTCTTCAGGGAGGAGGCGAAGGTTTCGGTCCCGGTGATATTCATTCGGGGAAATCTAATCGTTACTTTTTAATGTGAATTACAACGAGCCGTTTTCCTCAGAGCGATTGTTTGAGTTTCTTCAAGTTTTTAGTCGGTTATTATTATTTTCGGCAGCTCTCACGACTCTAGTCTGGCTTCTCAATGGCATGAAGGGATTTTTAACATGGCTAAATTGCCGGGGAAATATTCCCACTTGAAGATATGACTGCGATCCGAAGCCATTGAACTTGGGATATGAAATTCTCTATGGTAATAGATATTGCTTTGCCTTCTCGTTCTTCACTGGTTTTAATCCATCATGTTACATCCAGCTTCTCCTTGACAATACCTGTGCCAAGGATTTCATCTTATTTTTATGATCCGCATCTCTTGGGATTATATATAAGAATTATTAACAAGAATCACATTAATGCTAGGGCATAATCAAGCCATTGAACATTTAAAAAAATACATTTCAAGTTAAGGTGATTTAATTACCGTTTTTCAATATTTATTTCCTACTTTCGGTGATATTCGTGATCGTGGAATCAACTGTTGACCCAAGGATCAAATAAGCACAAATCTCGGTATTCATTATACGATAGCAGAATGATCACTTGCTTCAGGATGACTGTAAGAGTTTTTCCTCATTCCAATTTTTGGTATGTGATGTACTGCAGCAGGAGCATTTCCGTTCTTGCGCCACGTTAGGGCGCCGTGGTAGCCTGGTGCACGGCAATTCTGAATTTAATTACATCCGCGAGTAGTGAATTACAGAGTTGCACCTTATGCGCTCACCATTCATTTTAACGCCGTTGTTTCTCATTTATTCCTCCAACGAGCAACTTCCTCGAGGTAACTACTTCCTCCGTCAGTAATTCCTGGGATTACTCAAGTTACCAATCGCATAGTTGTCAAAATAAAACATATCACTTGCGCTTAACTAAAACGAATGAAATTGAACTTTGGATTAAAAATACATCGAACTTACGTTTAAGCTAACACTAATTTATTGGCATGACCTTAAATCCCCAGTAAAAATAATAGCAGTTAAGTTTATTAACGGATAATCGACGGTAAATGCGACTTCCATTTTCCAGAGGTTGTTTCATAAAAAGTCTTACAGCTACTTTAATATTCCATCAGCATTTAAAGTAGAATGAGATATAGTGTGATTTTTTCCTGTTTTCCTCCCTGGTGAACTCCCATACATTTTAAACAATTCTATTTGCACTCACTACAGCATGTCATAACTCTAAGACATGAATAAAATTGGCATAAGATTATTCTTCTCTGATTTAATATAATAACAAATTCTCCAATCATTCGTCCTCGGTGTCCGTTTAGACTGATTAAGTCGCCGCTTCCTAAGTTACCTACGTATATTTCAGGGGTAAACGTTCGATAAAATGTCTACATTTAAATATAATACCATAGTTCGCTTTCTTCCATATATTTGAACGTTTTAGAGCGTACAGTCAATTGAATAGAGTGCATTATTATTTATAAATTTTAATTGAACTCATTAGTTTGAACAATACCCAACAAAATGATTAATATGAATTGTTTTCAAACATTCTGACGTCAAAAACAAATATTTTCGTAAGCCGAAATAACGATCTCCATTAAAATGTAATAAAATGAAAACAATAAAGTAAAATATAAGATACTATGTTTATTTAGCATTTTATTGTTTCGAACACGCACAGATCCGCACCAATGCCTGAAAACAATAATAAGTTTGTAGACTTAATTTAAAGAACATTTCATTATGGTGCTTAATGGGAGTCCGTAATAGCTGTTATATTATATTTCAGACACTTCATCATTTGGCAATCTTTAAATTAATTTTTATCGCCCATAGTTTTTCACTAATTATGCAATATATAAATTATATTTTTATTTCGAATTAATGTTATCCGTCTCCTTCGTAATTAAGATATTAATTAATAGTGAACAATTATAATAAATATACTATTACAATTCAACAATTTCAGAGCGAAAAAATAATTCGCCTTGACCGGGATTTTTACGAATGATTTTTTACACTCTGGAATTGTTGCATTGTAATGCTACACGTAGCGGATGACTCCGTTAAAAGTTACTTTTGTGGCATCTCCCGCAGTTTCTTGAAAAATAAATATGCTAGTTACAGGATGGTGAACTCACAAACTGAAATTTACACATTGAAATACCGCTCGGATTGCTCTCCAAAATATGTTAATATTTTATTCAAGTGACTATAACATGAGTATTTAGCTGGTTTCATGCTTTTTGTCAATAAGATTCATTAAATAAGAAAATACTACCATTTGTCTTGAGTTTTTAGTCATTCCCTGTCATGTATTACCTTCAGAGAATAATATGCAAAAAAATTCGTCATGTAGTTCATCGCCTGTTTTCCTAATGGTTACCGGATTGATATTGTTTTATTTGATTGACTGGAGTATCTTAGCTCTACCATCATGCATTGGCCTTTATTTTGGCAATTTTGTGAACTCAGGAAGGCAAAATTTTCCGTTGAGTACCCCGAGAGTGAGGCAAAAGTTTCTTCAAATAGTTATTATTAGATTACTGAACGCGCACAACGTACTCTCGTTCAACGATGTCCACTATCACCACAGTCAAATTGAATTTTTATCTTTAAAATTTTAACCCTACCACGCTTTTTTTCAATCCCATACCCATTTTTTAAAAAGAATTTTCCTGATTTTTTGAGCTGTTTGCACATATTTTCAAGATCAGAGATATTGATCCAACACTTATTCGTACACTAGCACGGTGAATTTGCGAATTTCCTCGAAACTGTTCCACTGCATATATAAAATTCCTCTCAAGCTGACAACAAGGAGGGTGGCTTGAGGTTAAAGCATGTCTCCACTTTTATATCACCATGTCAATACACTTTTCACAAATTCTAGCTCCATTACGGTGGTACCGCGATTGATACGCACGTGTCTTCACCAGTATATCTTTCTATTGAAAAATTATAAAAAGACATTGAAATTAGTTTTTTTTGTTCGATCTGCATATTCTTTCCCTGTATTTATTATACTTTCATCTTATTTTTGAAGCAATCGACCTAGCTATGAGTACCTTACCTACTACGTGCACAAAGTATGCCTAATTTAGCTTCACTCGGGGGTGTTGTCATAAGAATCGTACATGCTGCCAACTTGGACTTCGTTTGTCAAATCAAGCGACTTCAAAGCTACATTTCAATGGAAAAAATAAATGGAACTTTTGTTGAGTTGGACTTTTGGAGAAATAAGCCAAGAAAAACAAAATTCATGCATGCATTGAACACAAAATTTGCAATTTGCAAAATGATTAGAACACAACTAAGAAAAATTATAAAAAAAGTGTTGTCAATAGTTGGGCAGAACTATTTTTCAGAATGTTCAGCATTTTCTCATTTCTCGAAAGTTAAAAGCAGGATCCAATAAATGAGCATCTACGACGTCCTGCGATAACATTTCGACGCAAAGGAAATCCTCGAAGAGCATTCAAGTTTCGGAATTCATCAAAAAGCCAATCTTTTGCTGTAAAGAAACTCTAACATGAAGTCAGGCAATAACAAACTTTCCGACGACTCATAACGGTTCCCTAATAGCCGAGAGGAATGAAGAGGAAAAAGTCGTAAGGGCATGAAAGCGATCACTTTCTATTTTAATCATACCTCGGTAAGTGGTGAGCAATAGAATGTCGTTATGCACCTTCATAGTGCCAGATACGAGATATAATGTGGACAGATGATGATAAAAAGTCAGAACCGAGACGTAAAGTCATTCGTGGACCAATGTGAGGGGGAGAGTAGAAGGGGAGGGACGGGAGGAGAGCCTGCCGAGGGAGAGGACGGTGAGCGATTGGAGTGGAGGAGGTCCCGGGACCATCGGAAGGATGGCTGGGTCTCGCCTGTGTGCTCAAGGGGGACTATTGGAGTAAGGAATGATGCAGGGTCTGGGACCGAGAAGTAGTCCCAATGCCTTCATATAGCATCCTTCCTCCTCCCTTCTTGTGTTCGTCCGCCAATGGGAGATGGGCCACGAATCACTGAGGGGGATCGAGCTGAAGAAGAAGGGGAGTGGAAGGAGGGGGTGAGCAAGAACTCGAGAATGGAAAAGAAGCTTGAATGGAAGTATTGGGAGAAGATGAGTTATGTGTGTGCATCGGAATTCCAGGATACTCGATGTTTTGGACCGGGGTTACACTGATTGGTTCCCAAATAGTATGGGAAGAGAAGTCACGACTGAGGAAGAAATGAAAAGGGCTCAGGCGTAATATCGGATGGCCATCCTCGTTACAGATCCAAGCCTCCAGTTTAGAACACATTGATGATGAAGTAAATTACACGCAATTTTCAATTCTCCAAAGATTTCGATAAATTTTGTCTAAAATTTCCTGGTAGTAATAATATCGCCATTATAAAAATAGATAAAAACAAATATTTTTAAAACAGCGATTGCAGTCAAAAAATAATTTAAAACTATTTTGAGGAGAATAAGTTAAACTTTTTGCAATAAATACATGGTGACTTCCACCATCCGAAGAGGGCAGTTAAGTCGTCTTCTTTTAGCTCATTTAAAAATAAAATGGATGTTTATTTGATGAATATTTGGATACAATGTGTTATTATGGGTCCCGAGAGATTCTGAAATGCATGAAATTACGTTTTTGATGCAGCGGGTGGTAAATCATCGGTAAAATCGATACGCTACTCACGACGATGGATTTCGTGTCGGATCATTTCTCGCCGTCACCATTTCCTAATAAAGGGGTTCTGGAGAGACCGCAGGAAGAAGCACAAATGTGGAAGTGGGAAAATGAAGTGGGTCGGGAGACTGGGTGACGTTTGGGGAATGAGAAAACTGCGCGAAGGGAAAGGAACACACGTGTAGGGGAAGAGGTAGAAGAGGGGCGGGAGTTATTGATTGCGGGAGGAGAACAGTTTATTCGCTGTTCTCCATCAACTTTATACCGAGAGAGGTGAGATTGCGACTTGTGTCCGCGGGTCGGGGTAAGCAAGGTTCATCGCTCGTAAGGAGGGATTTTCACCGCCCGACATGACGCCGCAGCATCTACAGGCCCTGGGGTTCTGAACTTGATGAAGTGTGACTATCTCGTCCCGTTCATACAGGATACGGAATTATTATTCCTGTACACAGAAATATCACCTTGAGCGAGATCGAAGACAAGGAAGTTTCTGCCGAGTAATCTACAGTACAAATCCGAGTCGACGGCGGAAGTCATGTCTTAATCGGCCGCAAAGAACCCGGTGACCTGGACCTTGAGACGGGATTGGATGACCAAAACGGTAACATATCCGACCAAGACCATCCTATGGGATATTCTGATGTGACATCCTGTACTCCCCTCAGAAATTCTGTGATTGAATCCGTTTCAGCCATTATAATTTTTTTGCGATGATATTATATTTTCCTAATATACGAGATAATAACCTTAACGGTGCGAAATACCTTCAACTCGAAGCCATGTAAATGAACAATACTCAACGATTTTGGCATCTTCTGAGGAGAAACGTGTTGCAAAAACGTTTACGCATTTTCTGTGTGTAACTTGATCCATATTTTGGGACACCAGAGACTCCTTTATGTGCCTCACATCTTTTTCTCTGTATCGTAAAAGGAAATAATACGAGAAAAGCCTAGATTTCTAGACTGCAGATTTCACTATATCTTGGTTTGGTGGGATGTATAAATTATTATCTATCTCTTTACGTTTAATAATGCAAGTTTTATTTTAAATGACTTAATAAACAGTCGTAGTGGAATGAACTCTTGAAGCTGAAACACGACGGAAGAATGTAACTGACATTAACCTAAAAGGAAACCACTTGCCTGCTATTTTACTCCATAATTTCATCCTCATTTCATCAAGAAGAAAAGACACGTTTCTAAATGAGACAAGTTAATTCACTAGTCCTCTGAAAGTTTTCAAAGGCAATACACAATTTTCCAAATTATACCCTGTAAGATGCCAATAGTATCGTAATTAATTATTTTTGTTATTAAAAGCCTCAGTATGAAACAAAGCACTTGAAAATTGATTTATATGTCGGAGAAATGGGCATCCTGTCGAAGGTGGAGGAAAAAACGTGATTCGAACCCGTTATTTTGATCACAAGGCTGGAGAGTCGGAAGCATCTAACGCTGGGGCATGAAATGGGGGAGGACTGCGGAGTGTTGGAGGCCGTGATGGTGGGCGAAGGGATGGGGCTGAAATAAGGGGGAGGGTCGGAGGGAAGAGAGGGGCAGGAAGGGAAAGAGGATGGAGTTGAGGATAAATAAGGTCTAGGGTGATGGAGGGGAGGATGAAGAGATGGATGGAGGGGAAAATAAGGGGGGGAGGTTGGGATGAGGAGTGGAGCCGGCTGGAGCGATTCGAAGAGGGCCGCGGGAAGGAGACGTGCGATGCGAAAGCAAATAACTTCGGATGCGAGTGGATAGAAGGAGTAGGGGGGGAGGGAGGGCGGAATGGCCGAGGGGGCGGACCCAACGTATGTGCGTGTGTGCATATGTGTGTATACGTTGGACAAGGCGAGGGTGTGAGGAGAAGTATCGGGAGGAAGAGAAGGAGCGAGAGTGGAAATGGAGGGAAAGGACATCGGGTAAGGAGGGTCGGCGGGGAGTAGGATCCGAAGTATGGGGGTTTAAGGAGGATGGGAAGTGGTCCAGGAGGGGGGGGGGTCGGTGCTTGGAGATGTGGCACGCGGGGAGGACGAAGAGGGTAGGAAGGGGTCATAGGGCGTCGGCGCACCCTTTGGAACGTGACCGAATAGGCTTTGGGATCCAAAAAGTTTGACGGAAATCTCGTTTGTTGGTGCTATTTTTCGGGAATTCGGAGAGGAGACAGAGAGAAAGAGAGAGAGCCGTAGCTCGCGAGCGGGAACACACACACATACAAGCCAACACATACACACAGGAGCACATTCACTCTATCCCCATCCCACCCTGCCCCCACAACCCCTACACACTATCACACGAACACCTCAGTGCGTGACCCTGTCCCACGGGGGAGTGTGAGAGGGGAGGGGGTGCTCCCGGGTATATTTTATATCTCTGTGGAATTGGAGGGGGGGAGTGGAAGGGATGCTGACGAATGGGGAAGTAGGGCGAGGGAATCCGGAGGGGGTGGAGAAGAAGATGGGGGAGGAAGTAGTCGAATCCGAAAACTTCTGCAGGAGGTGAACCTTACGTGAAAGTTGCTCCGGCCACCCAGGGTCGCCCCTCTTCTCTTTACCCACCCTGTCCCGTTCTCCTCTCGTCTTCTGCTCCCCTTCTCCACCACCACCCGCCGGCCTGCGATGTCTTCGTCATTCGGGAGCTCGGAGGACGGATGCTTGTTCGGCGCATCCGGACTCGGGGTCGGAGGTATTTCGTGGGGACTTTTCGGGTTCTCTCTCTCTCTCTCTTAGAGTGACGGCTGAGATTGATCATCTTCACCTCAGTGGGAGAGAAATAGGTGCGCGACTGAAGGCGAGGAGACAAATACGTCCGCCGCTGCGCCACGGTGCGAATTCACGTGCCCACATGGTGAAGCTTACCGAAACTCCGGCGCCAAATAAACGGTTCTGCTTCATATTAAAGGCTTCTAGGGAGGCACGTATAAGAGACTATACACTTCTAACCCACAACAAGTTCCGTGGATACTGTAATGCGACAAAATAAATGTCCCTCGCCTCGTCTCTCTCTCTCTTATGTTTTTTTCTAGTGATACGATCGTCAATAACGGGTGCGTTCCGTCGGAGGGTTCTTAATTTGCCTAAAACCCTTCACGATCCACAGAAAAACGTTTCTGCCACAGGCGAGCGCGTAATCGCTTAAGAGAGAAAGATCTAATGGGAGGAAAGGTTTGCTTTTGATACGCTAAAGTACATATTCCGTAGTGAGGGATAGTTTAAACTCAGCGTTTGAGGAGTTGACGTGAAAAATAACCTACATTCTGCTGAAATTCCTGAGAGAATAATTCAGTACGTGACGAATGGGGAATTCACTTAGTTATACTTTAGTTAACTAACTGAGCTAGATTCAGGATTGTCCGATGGCTGTCGGAACGCGGCAGTGACTCCACGAACTGTTACGGCCTCATTACGCTTCGGGTTTAATCCAGCAGCATTTTTCAACTTCGTAAATACGCTTGAGGGCGAAGAGATTTTTTTTAATCCCTAAGGTCGTCCTCGAGTACCACCCTAGGTATTATTTAAAAGAAAATTCTTTGTTCAAGGGCCATAGAAATGTTCTTAATTTCATGCCTGAGGGCACTCTTCCACGAGGTGAAATGCATTCCGTGGCATCCAATCTACGCCCTGCAGCAGCAAAATCTTGTCAGTACTACCTAGCACTAAAGAGAGTTAAAGAAATTATGTAATTTTGTAGGCAAAACATTAAATAGACATTGTCGAACGTATACATAAATGGTGCTACTACTTCACACTCATCCCTTGAATTTATATTAAAATGTATTTTGTCTTTGTTAATAGAGTTGGCAGTGTTTCTATAGTGCTCCTGGTGTCCATTTCTGCTTGATGATATGGTACTTTTTAGCATCAGTCTTCCGGGTTATGGTAGGTTTTTGATGAACCATGGCATAATACACTTTTGTTGTTCTAAGTCGTAACTAACATGGCATAAACCATTCTAAAATCCCATGCTTGATATGCAATAACTTATATCTCTACATACTTTCTACCCCCCTAAATTGCATCTTAATGCAGCTGGATGAGTACCACAAAATACATATCTAGATAAAGCTACCACATATAAAAATGCGCTTCAAATATAATTTTCATACCTTAGCAAGTTTTTAAAAGTCCTTATTATAGTTAAACAATCAAAATACCTCTTGATCAAACGTTTCTCATGGTTTAATTGCTCCTTCTTTTCGTATATCCTATTGTAACATAAATTCTTCCCCGCCCTCAACAAATTTAAACCTTTTTTCCTTTTTTTTAATTTCAATGACAATATGGCTTTAGAACCTCGAATTCTTGCCCCTAAACATAAATACATTTATTCATCTCATTATTACTCTTTCTATTCGAACCTTCAGAGTTAACTTCCAATATTTATCCAGTTCCGACTTTATTTATCCCACCTACTTTCTACTCTCGCCACCCATATTCAACGCTTCTCTTTTGGTTTTTTTTCAATGCCTCCGACTTACCAACTCCAACTTCCCACTGTCATTTTTCTAAAGGAAAAAACTCTTCAAACTACATGCACTCCCACAGAAACGATGTTTAGGGAGGAAAGGGATGACCTGGGACGCCGATTCATCTACCAGCTAAAAAAAAATAAAAGAAGAGAGCACATTCCTATTATCACGATCCACTTGCGTCCTCGAACCCTTGAATAACGTCTCAGAGCGTCGCAGGATTCAACGGAAGGAAAATCAGGGAAAAAAAGAAGCCGCCGCGCACAACAGCTTCCATCCCGGGAGCACTCTCCGCCTCCGTCACACTCGATTCCTCCACTCGGACCGCTTTGCGTGGTTCGGCGGGGGAGGGGAGAAGAGAAGAGGAGAGGGGACAGGGCGAAGGACGGCCGGGATAGGGAGGGATTGGATTGCCAGAATGGAGAGAGAGAGGTATTGGGATGGGGGTGGAGACGGTTGGATAGGAAAGGAGGAGAGTGGGAGAGAGAGAGAGAGAGAATGGGGGGTTTGTGATCCAGAGAACGACGGCCGTCGCAGCAGGTGGCCGTTCCG
Source organism: Hetaerina titia (assembly GCA_037158775.1). Classification (NCBI taxonomy): domain Eukaryota; kingdom Metazoa; phylum Arthropoda; class Insecta; order Odonata; family Calopterygidae; genus Hetaerina; species Hetaerina titia. The sequence continues at coordinate 105,026,115 of CM073768.1, forward strand.
TGCCACGAATTCGTTCGCGCGAGACACGCACCCACACAACGTCACGCAAAAATGTCCTCCTCCTCACCCTTCCCACTCCCCACACACGATATCCCCCTTTCCGGGCTCGCCCACCCCTGCCAAATGGTGGTCACGGCTCTCCATCCCTTCCTCCCTCATATCCCAGTCCCCACCCTCCGCACAACCCAAGATAGCCCTTGTCCCTTCCTCTCCATCTCATTCATACTCCACTTCCTCACTCTTCTCTCTAACTTGTTCTTTATATTTCCCCTTCCATTCCCACCGTTCGTCTTTCCTCCCGCTTTTTCATCTCAATTGCTCCGTCACCCCCCGTGTTTAAATACACATCATTCACATATTTCTTCCCCTCATTCCTCCCTCCTCCCGATATCTCTGCCTTTCTTCCTGTTTTTTATTCTTCGCGATGTCGCGTATTTTTTTCTGCTTCCACTCCTCGTCTTCCCAAACTTTGGTCCTCACGATGGATTTTCAGCAAAAAAAAGAAACCGAGTCCCTTCTAATTTAACTGCTTTTTGGTTTACTTCCCTTTTTATGCCTTCGAATGATGCACGTTTGATGCATACCGGTTGTTTTCTTCTTGGCCAGCCTTTTACTCTCGTTTCCCTTAAATGTATCTTAAGTACTTTTATCGGGAGATTGGGTTGGACGGCAGGGGAGACCTGTTGATCTCAATTTCGCCCGCTTAAATTCCCTTCTCTTTTGGTGAGGTTGGGGTAAAATATTCGTGCTACCAAGTTTTTGGCACGAAAAATATTTATTTTATAAATCAATAAATTAAAATAATTTCCACTACCCAAGCGTCTGATTAAATCCCAATTTTCTCTCTTGAATGTTTCAAGTAGGAATATTGATGGAACTATTACTATGAGAAAAAAACCTCCTGCCGTCCAAATTAATTTCTAAACTTTCCTATAATCCTTTACTCATATCTCCTATGCATCTTTCTTTCACTTTTGTCTTTTACACGGTATAATAATTGTTTTTATTAATTTGATAACAATTTAGATCTTCAAAATTGGAGTCTGCGATATATTACGTATTATTGTTTTAACTTTTTTCGCGACTGGAGCTGAAACCTTCTCCACCGCCCCGTTTGTATACCAGTAATTTTAAAAAAATATTAATTACAACTTAACTTATATATTCACATTTATTTAGAATTAATTATTAAAAAGAATTAAAAAATTAATTATAGATAAAAGAGCGCTTCATCACCCCATAATATTGCACGAAGAGAATCTTAATTACAGACACTATTAATTGAAAAGTCGGTATTTGCATTTTTTCGGCTAAAAAAGATTAATCCATTATGTTTTTTGTGTTTTTTCAGATCTTTATTTTATTTTATGAATAAGTAGTACTCAGAACAGTATCCAAATATTTTTGTAAAGCTGTTTTCAAGTAGAAATAATCATTTTATAAGAAAACGAAATGTTATTAAAGAATTGTATCTACTATACGTATTAAATCCAAATTATTAGGAATGTTTAACCTTTTAGTATTAATTTTTCTCGATTTTTAAGTACCACCCCCACTTTCCAATACTTTAATGACATTATTATGAATGTGTCTCATCGAAATATTGTTTGCTTAACTTATTAACACATGATATTGTTATTTGTCATCTTAGTTATATTCGTATTTTACTTTCAGTAATGCCTATTTTTTTCCTCCCTCTATCTTCAAATCTATCCTACGAAACTTCCATCTTTACCGTCATCAGCATCCCATTACATCTCAGTATCTCTTTTCTCTACTCGTCCTTCCTTAAAATTTCTTCCTATAGCTGTCTCTTTTCCCCTAATAGACCTAGATCTTGATCGTCAGTTTTCCTTTCCCTCCATTCTAGTTTCTTCTTTTCCCTCTTTACCTAAGAATTCATTTTTTTAATGTCCTCACGACTTCATTTCCCACATTTTGCTAAAACATATCACAAATAGGAATACTGTTCGTCTTGGTCTTGTTCATTTTCCCCAAATTAATGTTTAATTTAACCTTTCTATTGCTTGAGTTTCTCATTAAACTCCCTTGCTTATTATTAATTCTCGATCTTAATTAAAATTAAATTAATTGCTATTAATTAAATCGATCACACTCAGCATGATACCAGTAATGTATTCATCTAAAATTAATTTTACTCAGAATAAGGATGATATTTAAACGTGGATTTGACAGAGCGATTAGAGCAAAGTATAATTTACATTTAAGCACTCCCAAGGAATTTTTCCTCGTTTCTGACATAAGAGCAAGTAAGTTAAGATTTTTCCAGCTCACCATTAACCTGTTAAATCGGATGCGCGGGAAGATGATTAATCCTATTCCTTGGAAGAAATATAAAGTCGAGGTCTAGACGTTCTCCTCTTCGTTCCTTACCTGTTGATATATTTATTTATCTACCAATTTATCTACAATTACATTCTCATCTCTATCTATTTAAGTCATATCATTCAACCACCCTCCCCCCACCCCTAAAACTACTTACCTTCTTCCCCAAAGCAATCCTCCTCCGTTTCCGCTCAGAAATTTCCTTCCCAGACCAATCCAGGACCGCCAATCCTCATCTCCTTCGCCGAACCCCATTCACTCAACCCACGTCCCTTCCTTGAACCTACGAATCTGTCCCACTCTAAGCCGCCGGGTGAGCGTAGGGTCTCTCCCGCTCCTTCTCCTTCGTCACCCTCAAACCATGCCTCCCATCCGCCTTTCTCTCCGCTCTCCCATCTCACCACTCTCCCGCCCCGCACCGCCATCCACCCACTCCGCATCTGCCATCTTAAAAACATCTCCTGCCCCCGAGCTAGAGGGCGAGAGCGTCTACGCCGGCGTAAATTTCTAACCAGCCCCTCTCTCTCTCTGTGCCTGACCCCGTCCTTCCTCCGTCCAACACGCTTCCATCCTACTTCTCCTCTCGTTCCTCTTTCACTTCACCCCTGTACTCGCCGGGGCCCCTTTCCTCACTCTGTGCCTGAAAAAAAACTTCTTCCCCGGATCTGTCCGAGGAAGTTCCTCGTTTCGGCGATAGGGAAGGGCGGGGAGAACGGGAGAGCAAAGTCGGCGAAGGACAGGGGGAATGGAATCGTGGTGGTACTTGCGAGCGGAGTAGGCGAAGGGAAAGACGGTCGCGGAGGGAGGAAGCGAAGAGCAGGAGGGAAATGAAGGAGGGCGAGTATGTCCCTAGAAGATGGCTGAGGTATTTCCGTTAACGGGGCTAATTTTTTTGGGGTGAGCTGAAAGGAAATTTTCCCTCGGCACGCAGTTTAGGAAAAAATACCTGGTTTCACTACCTACGGCCAACCAATATCTAACCGCTCCCACTTTTTTCTCATCATTTACAGATCCGCAAACCTTCAAGTGAATGAATGAAGAAGTGGCACGAACAGAAGTAATTATTTCTGAAATGAGTGCGATTTTTTCCTCTGAAGGGATACAAGTAACACACGCTATAACTCTCAAACCCATGGGAGGAATTCAATTGATTTAGAATAACCTTGCTATTTTTAGTGCACCACTGACCGCACTTGATCTATCCCTTTGACTTTATTTGAAGGGGGAAAACAGGGATGCTTAAAGCTCGGTAAATTTCCCTCTAAATGAGAAATTTCCTGCGAATCACTCTGTCAATCACAAAGAGGAAATCTATCTACGGCAGCGAGATTAGAGATATCAATCATTTGGATAAATATTATACCTTATAATGTATGGTGCAAAGGAACTTCTCCATTTCATTAAAAGCTAGTATTTGAAGGCACTCTAAAAAAGCTATAAGCAACATATAATTAGGAAACCTCCAGTTATGAATCAAAGTAGGCAAGATGATTTATTTGTGAGCCGAAAAAATCATTCAAACGTCAATAGGTAAAAGAGATTTACATTTCATGTGTACTACATGGCGCTCATTAAATTAATTTCAATTGTTCAGGTAATTCCACTTCTTTATTATTTAAAATACCCAATCTCTCTGAGGTGTATTTATATGATAATTTGTTCATAAAAGGTTAAAAGATATAAATAAGTTACCTAAAGAAATAATGCACGTTAAACTGAGTTACAAGTTTCTAAAGACGCCAAATCTTGAATAGTCGTTAAAGAAGACATTGCTATTTTTCTTAAAGACTACGTAACTTTCCAATTGATCTGTTATACATTATTTACATTTTTTATCTCTGATTATGTAGTATAGATTTATTTTACAACAGTGATATTTTTATTGATAATAATACTTTTCCCAGGAAAGGTATTTCGTAATTAGTAACCTAATTTGATGTTATTAGGGACTTATGTAATGTCGTATTTTAATTATATTGAAAGAAATAAACTATCACTTTACTTATGCGTCGTTCGAGATATTAATACCATTGAGGAATGCTACAAAATCAGTCGTATATCAGTTGTGACACTAAACAATAGGATCGATCGTTCGTTGCTCGTATTTACCGTTCTTCTCGTTGCGTTATACGTTCGATGATAAAATACAACATACATTAACGCCAGGCTCAAGAATAACGGAGCGAATGTTGAATTTCTCGAGGTAAATGAGATTGATCTCGTAAATTCATTGGTGAAACCGATGAGGTGCGACGCATATTGTCATAAAGGAGTGTTCCCAATGGACTCCTGGCGGAATTCCAGAAGTCCCTGCGATAAGACACTACAATTTCAAGTTTATACGCAAAAACCAGTGCCAAAATAAATGCACCTATCAGAATACATAACGTTTTCATCCGATGGGTGAAAACTTTCGAGAACGAATATGCAAACTTTACATTTTTGTATCTAGTCTCATAGTATAATATTTCAAGGATGTCTTTGGTGATTACTCAAAGCAATATTACACAATGACCTATGAAAAAGCAATAGCCACCACAATAGGAAAGGCAATCATCAAGTAAAACATGTACTTCATGTCTTCCTCTTTTTGGATAGACAAAGCATCATTGTACGTTTTCGTATAAAACTTACACCCGCAAACTAATTATTTCCATATTACTCGACTTTTTCATGTTTCATCCTCTTTTATATTCATGGATGTTTCATGAAATGCCATAGCACTCCATCCGATCTCCTAGTGGTAGGACGCGGCAACGGATTACTGGTTATGAATGGACACCATCCAGAAGGGACTTGATTTCAGAATACTAGCATGTTTAGAATAGTTAAAACGAACCTATGACATTACTACACTATGGCTTTGCTCGTGGAACGCAAGCTTCAAAGTGCGAAATCAGATCAGCAGAGACGAAAACCTTTATAAGGGAACGCTACACTTGGCCAGGTACTACTAGTAAACTTGCACACTCTTTCATCTTTCCTTAGTGACAAAAGTCAATACCAGATAAAATACTAAGGGAAAGGGAGCGTATAATAAAAGAAAGGAGATACTCGGTCGGAAGGGAAACAAATGAATCTTTATAAACCTCCTGGTAACAACTTGTTACCATGTTAAGTTTGGGGAACAATATTAAGGGAGAAATGTTTTCACGCTTATGGGCTATATATTTCGCACTCAGGGATAATAAAATATTGATGCAGCAGTCATCGTATGAGCAAAGCCATAGTTCCCTATCGTTAACAGATCAATAAAGCATGAATCGCCAAGGAATGAGGCGATACATGACTATACGACACGGAATCCACATAAAACAAAACAGTAACTTTGAATTATTCATGGGAACATTCACACTTTATTGATGGGAATATTCGTAGAGTTCACCTAACTGCGATGCCAAATTAACGCCGAAAAGCATAAAATCAGATCTGAAACGAGGTAAGGAATGATGCTGCTGAAAGCTGCGGAAGTACATAAAAAAAGTTCCGACTTTGACTACTGTAGTAATGAATGAATTTCCTCAAAGTGCGCAACATTTTGTTTTACAATAGACTTTTGGTAGTGAATTAAACATTATCGCAGTCGTGCCGTCAACTAGGAGAATATATGAATATTCTCCTATTTACCAATACCAAGTACACCCTAAAGTACACCTACCATTTTGAATGGGTTCAAAAAAAATTTAAACGGACATTAAAACACTATTGGAATATATCGTACATGACGAGACAGAATTTGGAACGAGCTACATAAATCTTAGTAACACAGAATCCTAAAAAAAATAAAGCATTTCCGAAAGGGTCTCTTAAGGAAAAAGTCGGCAGAGGACACAGACCAATTAAAAGGAAAAATAAAAATGATTTTAATTGAGGAGCTCATTGTCACATCCTTTGGCTTTCTCGAGATGGAGAAGAATCATTTCAGTGAGAAGAAATATTTCTTGAATAAAAATATTTTTTCAAGGAATATACATATATATTCAAATGGATACTCAGGATAAAAGAGAATCTAAGAACGAAAAAGGAAATTAAGAAAGGAGAAAAATAAACGAGAGGTGTTTACCTGTAATTTTAAGTCCGTTTCTTAATTATACAAATGTTTCCTCAGCCAATGTATTAATAATTTATTTCCTCATAAGTTACTCAAATAATAGAAGCCAAGTTCAACATTTTTTTCATATATTCCTTATGCCTCGATAACCAGAGAAATCAAAATTTCTCGTTTCATAAGTAACGCAAAACTCCTGGTTGTGAAAGAGACGAAAAAATGTCCTTAATAGTTGGGATAATTTCCATTAACTGACACAAGCCTGCAAAAAATTAATTTCCTCATGGATACACAAAATTTCACTTTGTGTTCGGAACAAAATCTCAAGAATAAATGCCCAGAGCAAATAAATGCTTCCTATTTTATTGCTAAAATACCTAGGATTCGCTGATCCAGTAAATACACGCACTGCGCCCTTACTCCTCGAAACAAGCCCTTTCATTTGCAAAATCCGTAGGATTCCATTTTCACTTATGGGTTAATTCCTAATGGTCTCGTTGGTTACCAAATCACCGAAGTACCTACTCGTTCAACTCTCAAAGCGATGAGGCACGCGTGGAAGAGAATGGCTTGCGGCAGGTGTGAGTCCCGTGCAGAGGACCCTAAAAGGCAAGTCAAACGAGATCATGTGGGATTTGCTTCGCCTGCGCCTCCCCGTTAAGCTTTCGCTTACATACAGCTATGGAGGTTTCATCTCGTTAGTACCGTTATCAACATCATCGTTATCGTTTCAACTCGTTAGCATCATTATTATTGTTATTATGTTACACGTGGAGTGACGCCTCGATTCGCCGAGATTTAAACTTGGGTAATCCAGTCCTCCCCCCGCACCGTGGAAATGGAACCCAACGTTTTAAGGGCGTCACAGCACGGTAAGGAATGCACGCGAGAGGGTTAGGTGGTCTTTTCAGAGTCCTCGCTCATCTCGGGTCCTTTCACGCAAAACCGAAAGCGGAGCACATTGTGTTCGGGCATGCTAAGAAGACGACGTGTGTGTGTCTTGCTGGCGCAGCAAAAGGAGGAGGGAGAGGAGAAAGGAGAAAGAGTGTGGGTAGGAACGTTTAAAAGTCAACCAGACTCCGAGCCCATCGCGTGCCTCTCTCTCCCACCCTTCCCCCCCCCACGCCTCCCTCCCCCGCGTCCCTCCCCCGCGTCCCTGACAGCCCGGACCCTCCCGACGACACGGACGGTAAAGGGCATTATCCCTAATGGGCTTCATGTGCCCCGCTCCCTATCCCCGCAAGCAGCAGCTCAATGCTTCATCCCGCTCTGGTTTCCCCGCGCATTCTCGGTCCCCGCCCATTCTCCCGCAAAATCTCTCTCCCTTGAACCGAAAACCAACCAAATCTCTCTCTCTCCTCTTTTCCCTCGGCCCCATCATTTTGCCTTTTTTTTCTTCTCCAGCTCTCGTCTCTTGGAATCCCCTCCCCATCCCCGCCACTCGTTCTCCTTCCCGCCCGTCCGCCGCGTCACTTCCACGACTACTTTTCCTCCTCTTTCAGGGCGTGCGGCGTAATTTGCATTAGGAAGGCGAGTGTCCCATCATTCATAACTTCTGCATCCTCTTCATTCCTCTTGGGTGGATTTACATACTGCACGCGTAACAGCATGCAAACGCCAGCGCTTATACATTACTGTTTGTCATCGTTCCCCGGCACATAAACACATAAATTTAAACAGCCCTTCCATTAACCCAGCAATCTATGTCTTCTTTTTAATGCTATCTGTGAATCGTCGGAAAGAATACAGTTGGTATTTACATGCCATTCCATTTGATTTTTATAAGTTTTAAATTTTAAAGCTACTTAGTTTTATTCACTTATATCTACATACTCTGCCTACATACCTATCTACATATGTGCTATGTATTTATATCTAATGGTATTAACCTCAACTCACTCGTGATCTAAGGGAAACTATTTTTGTTTAACATTTTGGAAAAATCAACTCAATCAACTAATGAAATAGTGAACATAATATGAGAGTTACTTCTCTTTAAAAATAAATCAAATTACTAATCAAAGTTCAATTAGCATTATATGTACATTAGTAATGATCATTACAGTATGAAACTTGCAGGCAACGCAGTCAGCATTCTTAACTCAGAGTTTACTATTACTTCAAAACTGACGAGTAACGAAACTATGGACGTTGCTCCTAAAAGTGAATTGCTATAAAAACGAATTTGAAAAATCGTTAACATAAACCCCATCGTACAACTAATGTTAACACCCTCAATTTTCATTTCCTTGCATACTGCGTTATTAATTTTCCGTTCACCATCATCGCAGACGCTACAGTTTCTAATAAGCTAAGTATATTTGAAAAAGATAAATTTATAATAGGAATAATTTGCACAATGCGTGGAGATTTAGACTACAGTCGAATAATTAGAAGGAAAATGATTACGAGAAGTATGGCACGTAGACTCTCTAAAATGATTTCATTATTTAGCGAGCACATGAAAGCTATTTGATCATACAAACATGAATGTACTCAAATTATATCATTCCAACAGAACTAAATGCACCTGAATAAAATATATGCCGTACCTTTGAACCATACTAAAATTCATAATGAAATTGCTTCATGAAGCTTAAATAATTGTGATAGATGGGACTTCATCATTTTCAAAAACTGCAATTCACTAAAGTGTGATATTAACGTTTAATTCAGTTGAGCTGTATGAGAGAAGTAATTTAATCTTTTGTATATTTACCTGGTGACTAAAGCCATCTCGTACAATGGGTATTTAAATATAAAACAGATAGCTGGGATCAACCTCTAAACACCATAAACGCCACCCAGGTTACCTCATATTTAACATTGAAAGTATTTTAACCAACTTAATAGGCTTAAAGTATTCGTTGTGCAGACTACTGTTCTGTGGAATGCTTTTTTCATAATTTTTAAAATTGTATTAAAAACTGCAGTGCTGGCCAGTGGATTGAGAGCTCGAGGCTTAAAACAACGGCGATACCTCCAAGCACCCAGGCACGAAATATAGCCTTGTGATTTAATGGGCATTGAGTTTATATAGGAAGCTTTAGGTGAAACTTCCAAAGAAACTGTCCCCATGACAAACTAATCACAACATTTAAAGTGTCACAAGTTTGTCACAAGATGAGGTCAGAATTCTCATCGAGAAAGAACAAAATCAAAATAACCATCTGCCCTCGTTTGGGTATTTGACTTTTGAACCGGAAGTATTAATGCTATTTCGTAGGCACGTTTCGTAACTTATATAAAATACACGGCACATAAAACTCCTACAGACTATATAAACTTGCGCCATAAGTTTAGAGCGAAGCGAAGAATTTTTACGACGGCATGTCCGCTTTCCTCCAGAGAGAAATAGAGAGGAAGAGAGAGATAGGGTGCTCGAAAGAGTCTCATTTCCAAACTTTCCTTTGGAGTCTTCTCTAAGATGTCGAACTTATAGGACGAGAGGGAGATAGAGAGAAAACTAAAGTAGTCCGAGGAAACTCGAAAAAACTGGGCAAAGACCCAGTGAGTCGTCATTAATCTTACGCGCTCGGAATAGGTATGTGGCATACGGGGTAGAGTCGCGCACACCTCTTAACTCACGTTACTTCGCCGAGTTGTCCTCAACCAAACCTACCTTCCTGCTTTTTCCTTCTCAAACATCCATCCGTTCCCCTCTCCTAATACCTCCATCCATCGCGAACCCTGCCTCCCACCTTCCCCGGCGTACGCCCACACCAACCCTGAGAACGAAAGCCCTTTGCCTCCGCCTCGTTCGCTTCGTTGCGACGGGTCCGATTCGACGCTAAGCCCCATCGAACGCGGTGGATTAATAGGAGGGTAATCGCTTCCATTGGTGGAAATAGTGGCCCTCATTTGTTCTTGCCCGGCGTCCCTTTTCGCGACCGCATATGCCGCTTTTAATGGAAAACATAATGGAAAACGGGGGATTTGGGAACTTTATGCCTCGCGGGGATGATATGAGCACTGGGGCGGGATTTGCTCTTCCGAGCCAATTACAACCAATGCGACTCGCGTCTCTTTCCGAAGCCACTTCCCAATTCCCCTACCCCTTCCCTTTCAGGCTCCTCGCTCTTTGTGAGGATATTTATTCCAGTCCATTCTTATTTTATAGGCTCTTTCTTCCTTTCAATTTTTTGAGCCGTGTAACGATTCAATGAGGCTGAGGGAGAGTACACGCTTTTTCAATCTGGGTGTATGGGGACATTTTAGTGCAACTCGGCTGTGCATACTCCCTTGCACACACGCGTGAGAGATTTTCAAGTTCTTTATTCGAATCAACGCCGTCGATTAAACGTCTGCTTCGGCAAAATGGTCGCGCGGGAATAAAACATGGCGCCTTGTAAAATGACAAAAGAATAACAAAAGTCCACCCTTTCTTTTCCTCCTGACATCTGGAAATGACTGCTTGATTACTTTTGCGTGCATTGGATTCGGTTGCCGCTTCAATTTTAACTCTTTCGTTTCACCTGCTGTCACATGCTACATATAAGCCAGCATTGAAGTGAATTTCCATCTGCGGGTGGCGAATGCGGTCTCTCTTAACATTTTTATGTGATAAATTATACGGCAAGGGGGGCATGGAGGGAAAGTGAGGCAGTCAGAGGGAAGGGGGAATGTGGACAGTGGGAATTGACAGTATTTGCGCCTGCCGTGTCGCGATTTTATTAGCTTCTATTCTCGCGCTCCGATCTCGTTCGCGCTTGGATGACGATGGCCACCAGGGATCAACATGCACTCTCGCCTCCGCACAACTGCATCAATCTTTGTTTTTTTGCATTTTACATCTACACGCGCGGCGGCTTTTGGAAAGAAAGTAAAATGTCGACGTAACGAACGCTCCGTCGTGATTTCGACGAGGAATTGCACTTTTTGAGAGTCTTTAGGTCATGTAATGGGCGTCCAAAATGGTACCATTCGTTCCAACCGTGATTTGGAATCGACGAACCTTCCTGGATTAGCAGCCTCATTTTATTTATTCGAGAAAACTTCAAGCCATACGCGACTGAAATTTTGCTCATTCCATCTCATACATAGTTTTACTTGGATCTTTAAAATTTGGGTAATATTGAGCAAAGCATTTCAATAAATTACAGAATGAGAATGCACTATAAAGTAAAAAAAAATTTTAATGTTCCCAGAAACCGTAAGAAGTCTGAATAATATCAACCCCAGGTATACACCCTAAATAAATGTGACAAAAAATAATCACAAGTAGAGATTTTTGTTCGTACTTCTGAAACAAAAATACGAAATTCTTACAGAAAGATGAAATAAACCTTATAGAACAAATAAATGGGTTGTTTATTGGCAGCGATCGAGGTCATGTCAAATTAATGCATCCTATCACTGTATTTCTATATAATTACAAAATTATGCACAGCAAAATATCCAACTCCCCTGAAGAAATGGATCCTAGTCCCCTTTGGTTAAAATAAATGTAACTACCGATCCAAGCATACTAGTGATATTAGGTATTTTGATGGATAATTCAGTAGTTCACATACGTACTTCAGAGTGGAACTTCAGTTAATCTCATGACATTCCGATGATAAATATGGTTTTAGTACTCCTGAATCGTAACTGGGCGTATCAAAACTTGCAAAAACAGTTAAAAATGATACATTTTCTCGATGGAAACACTAATTCATACAAATGTTAATAGTAAAAAATTCATTTAATAGATGGCAATTTTTATTAAGTAAATTAAGTCTTATGGAAATACATTTGACATAATGAAAGTTAAAGTGCTGAAATTCGGTTCTTTTTCAGAAGAAAAAATTAAAGTTTATAAATAATTTCCAAAAGCAATTGAATTGATCATTGAGGTCCATTAAAATGCATCTTATCTTAATAAAACTGTACTGGTGGTAGTGTGCATAGGGCGTCTTACTGCGTTGAATAATGCAACATATACTTCTGCGTTAGTTCAGATGTCTACCTCCTTAAAACGTGAACTGCAATCAATAGAAAAATGGAAACACGAAAATGTGAACCAAATCCAATTAATTTTAACCATATTGGAAAAGAAATAATTAATTATTCCATATACACTTCATTAAACACGACCACGGTTTCGACTTACAAAGTCATCATCAGTCGAAACCGTGGTCGTGTTTATGAAAATATATGTGGAACAACTAAGTATTTCTTTTCCGATATGAATTGCTTCCACAGAAGGACACCTGAAACCATTCCATTAATTAAAATCATATTTATAACTATTTAACTATCGCAGCATTTGAGACGATTTTCCCTAAACTTAAAGGTGAAAACATTGTATTTATATTGAAAAGAACAAGACCTCGGATACATAAATACATCAAATCTTATGCATCAAAAAATTTAAATTAAAAATCTATGAATCCGCAGGTCACAGCATTTTAGTTGAAAAATAAACGAAAATTGAATTTCCCAACGGATATTTAATCATTTTATTTCCCTTAATATTTTTCTTCTTTGGGTAGGAGATACTTCAAAATCACCTATCTGGTGGTCGACGAACACCAATCTCGAAGAAACTTATTTCCTCCTCGAAAGAGTCTTTCCTAGCTTCGGCATTGTTCCTCAGCCAGCCATTGTTAACGCCACTTCAAGTTTGCCGCGGAGTCGGTTTAACCTTTTCCAACGCAATTACCTGAGAACGACTGAATGAAAATGGATTTTGGGCGAATCTGTCCCAGAAAACTCCCTGAGTATGCACTCGAGGAACATACCCCCCCCCCCTTTCTTTTTCCCACTCTTTGTTTTCCACAGCACACCCGTATGATTTTTCCAGACGAAGGTGGAAAGCAATGGAGGGTCGGAGGACGCATGCACACACACACACACGTATGTATTTTTTCCATCCTCAACTCGCGACGGATCGGAAACGGAGGAGTAAAAACAACGGCGCAGCAGTTCGCGCAAATCCACCTTCGGGGAGCGAACGCGCAGGGGGCCGGCTAGGACTGGAAGGGGGGTGAAACGGCATACAGTGGAGGGGGCTATGTGGGGTGGAGCCGCGAAGCGAAAGATTTGCACCAGAACGCCATGAATCACAGCGCACGGCTGTGGAACGAGGGAGCGAGCGAATCGCCGCCGTCGACTTTTGCACGAGACGGGACGGGGAGGAGCGCCAAAGTGCCGCTCGCGGAACTTCGAGAGACATTCATTCCGGCTAGGTAGATCTTCCTTTTTTACATGCACACACACACACATATATAGACATAGACCCTTCTCTATCC
>CM073768.1:105042240-105130157 GCA_037158775.1 Hetaerina titia
GTCATAGTTTAAAATAAAACTGGTTTATTTAGAAATAAAAAGAGAGAAAAAATATTTACGTGGGAATAGCTTAGAGAAGATTATACTAGCTTCCCTGGTAAAGAAGTGCACGCTCCGTTGAACAATTATTTTAGGGGACAATATAGTTTACGGTGAGTGAGTTACTAGAAGCTTTTAAAAAAAAGGTTTGAGGAAAAAATTGGCCATGGAATAAAGAGAAATGAACAAAGATAAAGCTTTCAAAACAAAAAAAGGGAGAGAAGACACGCCTTTCCCGTTTAGTCGCTGAATGAAGAAGTGAACGTTATCTCTTACGCAATTCAAGGACTAGAATTATGAATTCGTTATTTCAGATAAAGACTTGACATAAATTGAATAAAGGGAAATCACAACGAATGTTTTTACAGCATCATAATATTTCATTTTTGAACTTTTAGTAGTCATCTACAATAGAGCTCTGAAAACATTTTTTGGCCCAACTGCAATAGGCTTTCTTAGAAAAAGGTTTATTTTCCAGGCCAGGTTAATTCATAGGGCTTACTTTTCAACGCTGCCATAACAAGTTACTCCCGCAACTTAGTTTCAAACAAATGTTTGTGACATATGGCATACCATCTAATGCCTCTTGCCGGATTTCAGTTTGAAGACTAAACCTTAATTACTAAAGGGCTTACATTTATCTCAATTAGAGGGAAACAACAAATGAGGTTACGTATTTATAATTTTATACAGATTAATTAGGTATGCATTTAGAATAATGTTTTGCATAGGATAGAATGAAAAAAAAGAGGCTATATATTTTCCCCAAATGCGTTGGGCAAATATCATTATTTCATTGATATTTTTATTTATAATAACTAAGTGGGATAAAAAGAGTGAAAGACAAGATAGAAGACTAGAAAAAGCGAATGAATGCAAAGAAAATATTAGCTACCCAAGATTAATAACTCAAATAGGTGAAAACATTTCCAGATTGTGCCTATGATTCTTTTTAACCAGAATAAAAGTAATTTACTAGCATCGCTGGAATTCTCAGCCAGGTTCAGAAAACGAGAGGAAATTATGCAAAGCGATTTCCCATAACCTCGAGTTCTGCGGCGTGATACACAGAGTTCTTCAATTTCCCTTTACGGCGGATGTGAGAGGCTGCTGACGGGAATGGCTAGGGAATGGGTGCGGAATAAAGAGAAGGTAGGGGTGGAAATCTGCCGGAGGGAGAATGAAACAGAGAAGGAAAATAAAACGGTAGAGTTCAAAACGGTGGTTTGAGGAAAGTGGTTACTTAGGGTGGAATGAGACCGCAATTATTTTTTAAACTTTTTTTATTTAAAACCAACGATCTTGACCTATATAGAAATTCAATATTTGCATTTCTGCAGAGGACTAACACCTTCATAAATCTAATAATCGGAATTCACACACTTGATTCAAAAGATTAAATGTTCTTATTCCATCTGTAAGAATCTCCAAAATCTACACACATCCTCATAATTCAAGCACACGGATCTCACTCAAGGGAAATAATTAGCCATATAATCACTAATGGATTTCGGCTTTGTATTCAGCATTTACCTATCGATTCTTAAATGTTGTGGAAAATTGGTGAAACTGCGCATTTTGGGTAATATCATGCTGCCTATTCTTTTCGTTTCATCTCTACTGGATGAAAATATTTTCCTTAAAGGATTTATTGGTTTCAGCTTAGTAAGTAGTGTTAAAAGTAACATCTCAAGAAACGATAACTGCTCCGATAGTTCTGGATGAGGGAGTAGTTTCATTAACACGGTAAATTTCGAAATCTTTAAATTTAATCGACTTGTGAAGCTGACTTGGCGATATATGAAAGGCATACTTTGACAAATCCATTGTTCCTAGTACAGCGGAAAGTTTAGGAAAAAACAAGGGCGTTTCAGGGAGCAGGAAAATTGGTTTGATAGGCATAATTTTAAAAAAAATCAACAATAGAGTGCAGTAAATATGACAGGATTAAACACAGCAAACGTGGGAGGTATTAACAAATTATTTTAATCCTCAAAACTTTCATCCACAAATAATGAAGAAAAATCTCGTATTCATTTAAAAAATAAATTTAGATAAAGTAGAGTGTTTCGCCTTAGGCAGCCATGGCGGAAAGAGGATGTGACGGCAATGACATCAATAAACCGGAAGCAGTGAAAATATTCAGAATGCGGATGTGGTAAATGTAGGGTCGGGAGAAGAACGAGAGAAATGAAACAAAAGAAATATATCAAATCCACCATCACATTACTTCCACACCCAGATAAACCCGCCCTATCTGTCGAATCGTTTCTGTGGTAAGTGGCAGGGACTGTATCACCGGAGTCCGTTTCAGGCCGCTCTTAGCCCGCAGCAATAACACCGACCGAAACTCCCATGCGAACAACCTCGAGGGGATATTGATTTCCCCCAGACATCCTGATTGCATTTTTCTACTTATTTTCTATTTATTTTACCGTGTTTTTTTCATTCTTCAGCTCCATCGTGAAGGAGAGTGCGCGATAGGTGGGGTGGGAGAATAAAGGGACTTGAAAGATATTGGCTCGAAAAAAAAATCCCGCGCTCCACATCCGTTCATCTCGACGTAACGACTATCACTTCTTTTCGATGGGATTATTTCGATCACTCTTGGAAAATATTTGCGTCCGCACGCTGGTTAGGGAGAGAGCAGGGGAGGTGGGGGAGGAGGCATTCCGCGGGAGACGGAATCAGATTGAGGGCCTGGTGAGATCGGTTGGGAGGCCAAAGGGCGTAACGGGAGGTCGGACGCGGCTAAAGGAAAGAGGGTGAAAAAACCGCCGCCACTCCATTCGATTTTGCGAGGCGGCGAGATTAAATTCCGCTGAAACACGCGATGATTTCGCGTGCGATTAATTTCACTAAACCCTTCCGTCCCACACCCTGTCCTACCAGCAGCGGCGAAACCCGCATATTTCGCTTTAAAAAAATGATCAAAACTCCAAATAATAAAACGTTAAGGCTAAAAGAGAAGCAGTCCGAACGACCTGAAATATTTACACCAATCCCGCCGAAATACATTCACAGCAAATGCTACGGGTAGTACGAGTACACTCGGGTTCAAATTCATGTTTCCTTCTGAGCACACTTGGCCAAAACCGAGGAGTGCAATTTTCTGGTTGACAACACTTTCTGGGAAACAACATCGTGAACAGGAAAAATAACTGCCCCCTAATCTGAAATAATTACACGTCGTATTATCGTAAAAATGGAGCTAGTTTATGGCCCCGTTCAAATTATTCTCAATGTTCTGTTGCCTAATGGATGTTAAATAGGTTAATAATACGTTCTGATAGATGAAATAGAAGTTGAATAATGGCATTGTCATGCCAATAAAAATATTTCGCGTAATTAGAGTCGTGAACAGTATTTGAAAAAAATCAGCTATCACAAGCTGATGAGGTCACGAATTCATTTGCACTGCAAAATGCGAATGACAGTCCCCACGTAAACATTTTGGTAAAAATTTTTTTAATCAAAATCGCAATTTTTCATCCGAAGCCAACAGAGTATTGACCGCTTTAATAGTAATAAAAACTATCAATCGTAACATCTCTTCTTTGTAGTAGTTAGTTCAATTTATACTTCCGCTCAATGTTTTACCGAGTTCCTGCATTTGGGGGGGGGGGGCTTTAACTCAGGAGAGAAACCGGAATGCGTGGGTTGTGGTGAAGCCTGTTTATCTCCACCCTCTCTCCACTTTCCTCTTCCTCTCCAGCCTTATCCTCTCCCCCTCTCTACTCTCCAACTCCATCTTCTCTCTCTCGCTCTCTTTCATGGTTAATATTCCCTACAGAGGCGTGCTCTTATTCAGCACTCCACCTAATTGACGCAAAAATACCCCTTCTCTCCCAAAGGGCCGCCTACTCCCCGGCGGCAACCCGCCTACACGTCCAACGGCCGTTTTCTCCATCGCCTCGACCCCTCCTCAATCCCCTTAGCTGTGACGATAAATGTCACAGCGTCAAAGTTTTTGGGTAGACTCACTTTTTCGAGGGTGGAAGAATGGTACCATTCAGAGCCTGACGAAAAAGTGACATTCTTCGAAAATTCAGCGAATGGAATGAAAAATAGCTCGCCCTCATTTCCAGAAAGCCTTTTCTTCGTTCTCGATATGACTTTCCAACCCTCTCTGCGAATGCTCAAGAGATATGAAGAAGCCAGATGTCTCCGGCTCAGTTTAAATTTAAACCTGGGCGCGATGGAAGTGAACGGTATTTATTTTCAGTCAGTTCGATCGGAGTCCCTACTCGATTCCCTATTGCCTGGGGAAATTTGTAAACCGCAGAATCACTGGAATCCCAATTTGCAATGTGTACGTGGAGCTAAATACTTATAATTTAATGGTACATGTTACAATTGGACCATGTTTTTTATTTAATTTCAAGAATCATATGTCGAAGACGTGAATCTCATCATGCGTCCCATCTCACCTACCAGATGCGAACAACCTTGCATATCTAGTGCTTCTCATCGATGACTTTTTTTGATTATAAATTGTCACTATTTCATGCGGTTAATTACTCTGATCAAACTGAAATTATACGCAATTGGTAACAGGAAAGTTCAAGTCGTGAAATGTGGTCCAACTTGCCCTCAATAAAGCTCAAAATGAGAAAAAAGGTAAGCAATGTTAACACTTAAAGCTTCCCTCTTGCAATTTTCCTTTTCAACATTTTTTCATGTGCCAGTAAATCAGCCTTGCTTTTTTTTCCTGTTACCAGAAAATAAAAAAAAAACACTAGTTCAAAGAATAAATTAACAATATTACTCATTTGAAGAATAAAATGTTACGACCTAAAGAAAGGCACATTAAATTGGGCGTTTAATTACGCTGATCAAAAGCTCCTAGAAAATCCCAATTCCACCCTTAAATGCTTCATTCAATTTTTTATCTGAAGTCTTTCTATGTCTCGCCACACTATTTTTCCTCGCTTATTACCTCTATTTATTCCATTTGTCGTGCTTCGTTCCTCCTTCTTCCCAGACCCTTTCCGTGGAATTAACTTCTGCAGCTCCCTGTTGGCTTATTCTTTGTGTCATTCTCGTACACTACCTTTCTCCATCCATTTTCTCCATTCCACCCTTTTCTTTCCTCTCTAACCCTCGTCTTTGCACAAGTGTTTGGCTTTCGTTAATTATTAAAATCGTTTGAACCCGTAATCTGACGACCTAACACCATCTCATTTCACCAATATTTGATTGCCTTAGCTTTCTCTGTTCATGTTGCTTATCTTTCAGATATTCTTTTGTCTCAGAAACATGCTGGTTAAGGTTTTATAGCTCTGTTAAGGTCTCAAGCCTTTTAATTGTCTTTTAAAAAGGTTTTCTCACAAGATTTATCGTCCTTGAAGATTGTTTTAACGCGTAGATTCTCATGAAAACTTTTAACCCTACTCGTGGAATTTTACCGACGACTAGCACGGTTTCAGACGCATTAATTTATAGGAAAAGTCAGCAGTCGATCATTTACTTATTCTTAAAATGTACAGGTAAGGAATTGAAACAACGCTAATTAAAAAATAACACGCAGCTAAACTAGACTAAAATATTTAATGATTATGTAGGCAATAAACATGAATTTGAGCACATGAAATGACTTCACGAGAAGTAGACGAATTGTGTGCATGGTAAATTAAATAAATAATCTTTTTATAAAATATTCGGAACCTCAAAAAGCAGCTGATAGTCTTATTGAAAAGAATGCAAGTCACTGTAGAAATATCAAACAAAGACCCACTTATAAAAATGTATTGTTTCAGAAATATACTTTAGTCGACTAAAAGATATTTTACTTCCATTGCGTGTCTTATATGATAATTTTCCCTACACATTTTAAAGAAGAAGTGTGGGTGTACTAAATGTTAAACCGTTAAATTTGAGTTTAAATAAAGAAATTCATGGAAAACGAGGCAGTCTTACCGTAAATAAACATTCTGAAATCTTAAAAGGAAACCCAAGCTCATATCAACACTAACTTCTAGCGACTCTCCCCGCCATGCTCTTGATGTTATGGAAAGGGTCGGTGTCAATGTCACCCGGAGGTCAAGCATATGAACTCGTCTTTTATCAAACATACACACCTATCCTATAACTTTCTCTAGTGTCTATATATTTGGTCGTTTGCTGCACCATCGCATTCCTCTGTCCAATCGGTCAACCGACCCTAGCTCGTTTAATCCGTTGGTTTTCCTCCCCTCACAGTTCCTTTCGTCATACTCTCGCCCCCTTTACTCGCTAAAAGATCGGGATTTTGCACTTCGTCCTGATAAAAGAGTTTCCTTTAGCCGTCAAAATCGCTCCTTTCCCTCCTCACACCTTTTTACAAAGGGTTAGAAAGTGAGTTAAAAAGTATAAAGTCGATCCTCTCGATACGACCCGGACAAAGTCGTATATCAGCTGCCCTTGTCTTTCTCTCCCCGTCTCCCATAACCTTCTCCTTTCCCTCTCTTGTTTGTTACCCCCTCCTAGCTCCTACTCTCTCCCAACATCAACTTCCTTTTTTTTTGTCACCGTCCCTCTGTCACCGTCATCCATCCGATTCCCCCTCTTCATTCCATTCTCCTTCTCCTATTCCCCTTTCATTCTCACGGGTTCGCAGTTTTTCATTTCCCATGCCTACTCCCGCGATGCCTGCGGCTGTTTTGTGTCAGAATTTAATTAGGAGCTCGTCTGTTGTGAGTGAGTCTGAAGACAAGGGCAAAGTGCCGTGGGTCACGTGGTGTCGCGAGGGGAAGAGGAGTGGGTGAGCGGGGAAGAAGGAGAGTTTTGAGAGTTGGGGGGGGAGAGGAAAATGAGATGGGCCAAAGGAGACATCGGGAGGATGAGGGAGAGAAGGAAGAGGAAGCTGGGTAATATAAAATTCTCTTCTCCTCATCAGTATTTGCTTGCAGAGGGTATCAAAATTGGAAGAAAAATCTTAAGCGAGGGGCGGCGGAAGATGGGAAGATCGGTACTCCTGCCGTTTGAATCTCGAAAGGTATCCTCTCTTCGACATATACACGTTCAAACACAAACATGCAGACACACTGGATGGTTGGTGGGCGGGTGTTTGATCGAACGGTTCTTTGTTCGACCGGGCTTCTCTCTCTTCCTCCACTCTGCCCTCCTCAAAAATCTGTCAACAGCTTTCTACGCTGAGATTCCAATTCAGTCGTGGTCCAATACTTTTCGGAGACCCTTCGCGAAATTGGAAGTTGACTCCGCACTTAATAATTTGCTAGCTAAGCTGATGGAAGGGCGAGAGGCGGTGCTGGGTGGGAGTGGTGCTCACTTTAGACGAGAGGGCTTGCATTCATCCACCTCTCCCTTCTATTATTCCATGATGCGGCGTCAGCTGCCGTGCACGGAGTACGATCTCAAGACGAGGGAGATGATATTCTACCAGTTGAAGAAAATGTAACCGCCTTCACAAAATAATTTTCCCCTTCGGTCTAAATGGCAGCAGGAGTAGAAGCAACGCCGCTGCTCTCATTGACATTGGTGCCTGGATTTCTTGTAATTTGCTTTGATGTTTACAACGCCTTTTCCTCTCTCCACTTCATTTTCAGCCTTCTTTGAGGATGTTTGCTAATGCACTCTAGGGAATTATTACCACCGGGAGATGAAGATATCCGACACAGATCCGCATTCGCAATTCAATTACATTCTTGGTATCAGCTTTTCATGCTGCGTTTACATCGTCAAGTTTCTTCAAAGCTGGGAAAACGAATACACAAACATTTTAAATCCCTTCCATTTCCTTCAATTCATCCATTTTATTTCCTTTTGACGCCTTACCCTTTTACTCGAGATGTATTAGTCATAAAACTATGCCAAACAATTCGGTGAAACACCCATTTTCTAATATTTAAAGGTAAGTCTTTTCAATTTTCGATATTCGTTCACTTGAAAGTCAAAGTATTCATTTGTCATATCACAACTTGTATGCATCATAGTCTTGTAAGCATCATCATCTTGCAGTTTTGTAGAGCGCATAATAAGTGAAAATTTCTAATTGCAATAAAATAGATTTATTCTCAGTGTTTCCATTCGATAATGCGTTTCAGTTGGAACGCTTACATCATGGTCAGATAATTGAGAGGTAAGAGCGGTTATTCATTTTTCAAAGGCTGCCTTATCTTATTCTCCAGATATATTTTTAGATAAAACTTTTTTTTTGAACGAAATACATTGAGTAATATGGCCGGAGGTTATTTTGAAAAAGCGTATAGCATGCGCTATTCACTGCAAGAAAATCAAATTTCAGCTCTCAGCCATATCATTTCTTTCAATTTTATGTGGGCACTATGTGTATGAGAGAATTTTAAGAAATGAATTATAAGAGATTAACTTTTTATAACCGTTTGTTGGGGAATAATAATATCAACATATACTGTACTTCTCTCATATCAAGTTCATAGAGCTAGAAAAAAGAATAATAAATTATGAACATTTCAAGTTTTCTCACTCTAAATAATGTTGCTAATGCTTGGTATGTTGATTTTTTCTTTTGAAATGGTCTGAATGACGACACATAAAAGACTGTAATCCAAGAAAACAGGAGGCTTATCGAAAAAAAGCCCAACTGACTACCATCGAGACATACAAATATTGATAAAAACATAATAACAAACCTTATGGCCAATAGTGCTGTTTGCTTCTCCTTTTAAAGTTAAATTTTATAGTAAAGCTTGCCAACATACTCTGCCGATCGATAGCAATCTAAGGGTTCAGAAATTTTTACAAATGACTAAGTTAATTCCAGACCTAAGCTAGCCAGACGGTCGATGCAGTAGAGTTATAGCAGTAATTTCTGTGGAAATACACGGGACACTCGGGCAATTCATAAATGGATTGATCCAAGCAAACCACCCTACTCCCTTTACACAGTCGTAATATCCGACCCTGGGGCGATGGATATATCCATCTGCAGCAAACGGCCAAATACAACGGTTATGAGTGAAGTTTCAAGACACGGCTGAAGTTTCTGTCGCCCATATCTGTAGTCGCAAATGTAAGCGAAAACGAAACCAAAAACGAAACAAAAGGCGTCCTCATTTCATGTGGTACAATATAGGCAACATTTATTTAGTAGTTGAGCTATTGTTAACGCTTAAACTTTGCCCGAAATCTCTAAATGTCCTAAAATTTTTGTTTAAACAATCAAAGAAACTCCTTCTATAACGCATCCTCGCAGGCGCATAAGAATTTGAGTATCGTGCTATTAACTCCAACTAATCTAATTTTACAACGTATTTTGTGATTAAATTGTTCCTTTAGTCTTTCAACTAAATATTGAGTGTGCCGCAGAATGACCGCACAAGCCAAAGAGACCAATACACATCAAAGAACACTGAGCAATTGGTGCAAATCCCTCTTTAAAGATGGACGCTATGGTATTGGCCTATATCTTATGGAACCGAGTCAATAATTTCAATCTTTTTGACTTACTTTAGCTCATTTTGCTAAAAAAAACTTTTCTATGGACAAAAGTAATATTCTTTACACTCATCAACATGCCTAAATATTTGTCAATAGTCTAATTCATCAAAGATGTCACACTTGTATCTCGAGATATACCTGATTTTATGGACTTTGATTCCTGTAAAATATTGATCTAAAAATAAATTTCAATTTCACGGATAGAAAATTAATTTTCGTACCACTCCTAATATACTATATAGTTCCTTGTTGTAAAACGTTAGTCTCCAAGGCGGCTCTGTTTTCCTAATATCTACAAATTCTATCCCTTGAACCGCAAGAGATGTACGCTAACCTTTCCCTTATTTAACTTACTTATTACCTTCCATCTTACCATCGTGGACGCTACGTTATGTCGCATTAAGTCAACGTCTCAATCTTTATTTCGGCAACTTTAAAACTCAAGGTGAACCTACATAGACCTTCCCCTTTCTGGTGTCCTCAAAAAACTTTAATTCACCACCAGCATATTAGGTCACCATTAACGGTACACAAAACAGCTATCGATATACGGAAATAAAGAGGAAACGTGACTATATGTCACCTTATGTGAATAATTTGAAAAATGCTGGAAACGGAGCCTGAATGGTTGGAGCTAAAGTCAAAATGAAAATTTTTAATTTGATAACGTACGAAGTAGACGACTGTGTATGTCGTTACTTCAGATACACTCGAGAGATGTGTACTCGTTAGTTTAACCAGGAAAATTTAATGCTGCCAAAATCTTTTATTCTTTATTAAAATTTTATCAAAAATATTCTTACAAAAGTGTTAATGTTAATACGCATAAATTGCATATAAAATCTAAGCTTTGATATATTTCTCATTAGGGAAATATAAATTCTTTCATTGAGAAATCATTATTTATAATAAGAAACAGATTGTAAAAGTCTCATTTCAGGAAGTATTATCTTCATTATTAGTTTCTTCCGTATTACCCTAACCTTAATATTGACATTTGCACATCCTTTGTGATTCGTCTCAACCATTCAATCTGTATGACCAAATCAGCGCAGCGCACTTCTTTCATACTTTTCGACTTCAGCTGCATCCAATTCGCATTTAACCATGACAAACTTATCCCACATTTACCATTTGTGCCAAAAAACTCCTTAACTTTCGCAAAATATTTCACTTTCAATATTTACAAGTAAACATGACATTCCTACCCAAATCTCACTTCGAGATTGAATGCGATGAAAAGTAGTAAACTTTTAACCACCGCAATTGTAATTTTCGATGAATAGTATAAATTACAATGTCTACCAGAATTCGAATAAGTTTCACCTTTGACCTAACCTCCCCTCTTTTATGAATACTCTGCCAAGATGTAAAAAAATCATCCACTCGATCCATTATTACCTCTCGGATATTACCTGAAACAACATTCTTCTTATTATCGTAACTATTTTCGCTTTAGACGCATTTACCTTACTCACTCTCAATTGCATACATCTGTTTACCTGATGAAAGAAGCCCAGTCTTCTGGGTATAAATATGTGGAGCTCCTTGGCAGTAATTCCTCCTCATCATCGTGTAGAATGACTTATGCCTCACCAACTACTAAAGCCACATTGACTACAATATATAGAGTAGATATCCATAAAGCTAACCTTCACACATTTTCGTCACAATGGAACGTAAAAAAATATGTGCACTACTTGCACTAGATATCTTAGTAACAGAAGGAATTAAAATGACAGTGGACAATGATATATGCAGCAATGACTTGAACCCAAATAGTTTTGTGATTCCGTTCATTTTAAGCACCTTTCCTGGAGCTAGCCTTTTATCATACCATATTTTATCCATATTGCTAAGGGAATAAAAGGCAAGCGTGTACGGTATCAAGCTAAAAATCTAATGTGACTTTCCCCGTTTAATTTGTAGCATTTAATGCACGAATAAAAAGCCACTCCACTGTCCACTGCGGTCCTGGAATATTTACCCTTTCAAGGAGCCTTCATTACTCCATTTTGCTTAGTAATTTTTTGGGGTGGAATTAACCGTCCTTGTTAAGCCAGGTGAGTGTCGAATGCGCATGTGGCGTGTTTCATGAGAGTCCTTGCGCTGGACGTGTTGTAACTGCTCACAGGCGTTTATTCTCGAGCATTTGTCAGCAAGTTGGCCGTAAAGGTGCAGACTAACTCGGAAGCATTTTAATTCCTTTTAATGGATTTAATACTGAACAATTTTTATATGACTTGTGCAAAATAAGGTAGTCCATACCAAGTAAGAGACGTTTACTGGAATTTAGACCGAGGAATTTATTTTCTTATCAAAATGAAACTAGTCGGCCATAAACCTAGCAATAAAATCACAAATGTTTTGAGATTATAAAATAAATGAAAAAATAAAAAATAAATAAATAAATGAAAACGGTAGCGATAAAAAAATGTCCAAAAACAATGAAAAAGTTTCATGTGTAACTTGCAAGAAAAAATATATATATGTATAATGTACATGGTGCTAGAACTAGCGAACAAAAACTAAATCACGCAAACACACAAAACAAAATAAACTCACACTTTTTCGGATTTTCTATGGTCAAACCACTATTCTCAAGGAAGAGAAGGAAGGAGTATATATATATTGAGTCTGACCTGAAGAAGGCCTCGGAGAAGGCCGAAAGGTCAAATAATCTACAGTGTGAGTGTCCTTTTACGTGTTATCTGTTTTATTCTGTGTTCTATTGTGCCGTCCAAAAGTTGTATACATATATATATACATATATATATACATATATATATATATATATATATATAATATATATAACTATTTAAAGTTTTCGTTACGGTCGAAAAGAAAAGCTTTAATCTGTTAAAGACATTTTCTTAAACCTCAGAGGGTGAAGTGGGTTAACCAAATATTAGATGATTATCACCAGGGAAAATAAAATCAGTGGCTCAAAATTTACTAATTTAGTGGCCAAATAGAACGTTGATCTCCAATTGCATAATCGTACCAAGTATCAATGGAGATAAGCCCAAAATAGAGCAATGAAGTTTTGCGAAAGACACAACTCACTAAGATTTAAGACTCAAAAATGATCTCACTTAGAATGTTCTTCAAGTAAGTTGAACTTCAGTCTCAAATTCTCTCATTAGGAACAAGTCGAATAATAATTTTCCATGACGAAAAATAGAGCAGTGAGAGTTATATCAGTGCGTTAACTAGAATGAATAGAACAAGGAACAGTGGTAATTCATTTCGTGGCAAACGTCTTTCCTTATTTGCATTTTAGATATTTTTTACCACCATATATATCTGGTGAACATCGGATCGGATGACTTATTAGAATAGAAAGGATCAATTCAATGACAACCTTCAAGTTACTTTACACCGTCACACAGACCTATCTGTCCTCTGTTTGAGTTGGATGATTCGATTCTCATCAAGTTTAAAGTTAAATCACCCTCACCATATAATAGTTATTATTAATCGTATTCTAAGAGCTTCAAGTAGGTTTTTATTTGTGCTCAAAAAACCTAGCTAACATTATGCAAAAAGTTCTTAAAACCCGTACTACAAATCAAAAAACTCATACTTCCAATAATTGTGAGCAAGCATGTTTATTTTATTTATGCGCATTGTGTTTTTTTTAAGTTTTTTTTTGCAAATACTATAACATTTTACTTTATAACATTAACACTACCTACTGCTTGGTATAATGCATTTAGATGCCAGTCTCGTACACTTCAGAACCTAGACAACATTAAAAAAAGATGGTAAAGAACACTCTTTTTCAAGGACAAAAGATATTTTACTAAAGGTAGGATGTGGAAGAATTTAATCGTTCTGGAAATGATTAAACGTCATTCATTCATAAAGGCGTCCATGGAATGAAATGAGAAATCATGTTTTCCGAAGGCTGCGTTTGAGTCTTTTTGTCTTCGAAGCCGCTCCAACCAGGATCCTTGCGAGTATTTTTGAAGCCCTAATTGTTGCTCTGAAAGTTTAATGAAAAGTCCGTGAGAACACCGCCCTCTCCCTGATCTAAGGTCCCGTTGTAATGCAGCAGCTAATGCCAAACTTTCCAAGACTAACTTATCTTGATGCCATGCGGTAGAAACGGCAGTCACTCCAGTGTATCAAAAAAATACAAACTAAAAGGAACGTTTTTAAAAACAAGAACACGATTACCCTAAGAAAAATGATAAGTTCAAATAACTTTTATGTAGGAATTTTTTTTTCCGAAAGATATAGTTTAAAACGAAAGCAGAATCATTTTGCACGTCACCAATATATTGTGTTTAAATATTGATATTGTGTTTCTCCTTTCAACGAGGAAACGAACGATATATAGTATAATATTTATATTCAAGTATGTAGCTATTTTTCATGGCTAAACGAAAGATCGTTCAATGTTAATGTTAAAAGGTTTGTGCTATCTTATGAAATTTTTTGGAACAAACTTTCCTTATGCTCTTTTGATATTTGCATCACCTTTTGTAATTCAATTTTATTAATTTGAGTAGTTCTTTTAGTAAGTACATTCGTTCATGCAGTGCAGAATAATTTCGATTATGTATTTCCTTTATCCGTCCTCTCTCTCATGTTCCAGGGACATGAAAATATATCCTCACTATTTATAGACAGACAGTAGTCGAGTGAAAATAAGAATACATCTGAGCAAGAAAATAAAACTTGGTAACGAATATTCAGCAAAAATTAACATTCAACCGAACTTTGAATGCAAAACAAAAAGTCTGAAAAGAGGCCGTCATAAATAATTGACCGCCTAGATTTTAAATCTTTTCTGGAAGGAAATTTCCATATGCTCATTTAAATTAATATTTGAATTTTAAAATAAATGACATTTTTTATGCGAATTCTCAAATAAACCTTCATGATGAAAAAGCTTTTCTATGTTGCTGAAATCATGGTTAGTCTCTTCTTACGCGATCGAATGAGGTGAGTATCCCTACCTGAATAAACACCTGAATACTCACATGGCTTCACTTCGTAAATAATCAAGCGAAAAACGAGATATACTCCCTTCTCATCCTCGCAGTATATGAGTTTGCCGAATCTCGCTTTGACAATTAGCGGAAACCTAACGAGAGGGAAAGGCGGCTTGGCGAAACAAATAAAGTACGCCGCCAAGAAATTAAAACACTGTGGGGGTTTAACAGTACTCACATCAAAACCATGAAGGTAATTGGATCGTCGCGTTCTCAATTTACGCGATGAAGCTGAGGAAGCGCAATTTGCACAGAGGTCGGGTTGACCAAAAAAAAAAGAAATACCTCGCGCACCGACTGAAAAAGCGCGCGACGCGGGCCGGCCACAGGCAACCGGCTAGCAGGCGACGCGCCGCCCGCGGGAGTGGCTTGACCGCAAATGAGTGACCTCGTCCTGCGAGTTCGCCTCTTTCTCCTCCCCCTATGGGGACATGCTTTCCTTCCACCAAAGGAAAAGGCTCCAGATCACCCCTCCCCCCTTTCTTGAAGCCATCCACCTTCAAACGCCCTATGCACCCTTCCCGAGTCGACGTACTCTTTTCCTCTCCCCCCAACCGCTCCCATATCGTTCCTGAAATTGAAAATTCCCTAATCAAAAATCACCAAAGCAATCTATTCAAAAGTAGTCCATGCCTATCAGAAGCGCGGAAAGATATTTCTTTGAAATTATCGCGGCTGAATCCTAGCAAACTAGACGTTCCACGGAATGGTAATGCTCTGACGTCCGTGATGGAGCCCTGCCTAATGCATCACACATGCAATCCAACCGATCCAATATTCTTCCCATTGTTTGGACTGGTGCCTCTTGCAGATTTGCTCCCCTGCTCCTTTCACATTCTGCTCCCACCTCATCCTCACATCACCTTTGTTTTTCTCATCTAGTACTGAACCGCATCAGGTTTTTTGTGATGTCCTAACCTGTTTATCATCCTCTATCATTCCGCACCCTATTTTTCCTCTGCATACACATATCACATGATGACTCATATCATCTCGGAGTTAATGTTGAAGTATCGACTATTGTTTGTAATAAAACTAGAGAACGCTACAAAATTGTCCTTAATTATTTACAGCTTTCTGATGTGATAACGAAAATACTTGTTATATTTAATATTAATAGAAATGAATATCATGACAGGGTGTTCAAAATATTATTTCCTAAAAAAATTCAAACCTATAAATATTTTAACCATTTTAAAATTTTTATTTCCGCCGGGTTTAACTGAAAGCGGAAGTTCCATGCTTCTGAGGCAATAGTTTTACTCAATAGAATTTTGAATTAAAATTTTACCTCACTGAATTAGTAAAGATGTAAAAGTTAAAGCTTGCAATCACATCACCTAAATATTATATGTTGACCACCTCGATATTTACTTTAAATCGTTACTATCGGTCAATTGAACATTAGCCGAATGCCCAGGTCGAAAAAAGTGCCGTTAGCCAAAGAGGAATAAATGTCGAGTTTATGCCAAATTTTTACTAATTGATGACCAAAGTCCTCCCCTTTAAATTTTTCTTTCAATACTACGATCAGTTTTACATCATAACTACGAAGAGTAAGTGGGAAAACATGAATCTAATCATTGTTGAAGTCACAACTTTATTTGTGCAGTGTTATTCTTCTCAAACACTTCTCAAAATGATTTAAATTAACGCAATGAAAAATTCTACTAAAATTTGTCACCAAAAAAGGCCTGAAAATATACCAAAAATTTCCCCTTCATAATACATTAGTTCTTAGCTCCTAGATCATTGCACCACCGATATTTTTCAAGCAATTGCTACAAAAGGTGATAGAAAACTTCAGCCATTTGTATCATTTAAACTAGGTGAGTGATTAGAGGCAAAAAGGAAAACTGGCAGAAATCCGCTCACTTTAAAGGAAAATTCACAAAAGGACTCGATTTGATGCCCAACCCATTGTTGATGCACAGCATTTTAAAGTGCTCTTCAAAGAACGGCCGAGTTGGGAACTGAAGCGCTCCAACAAAAACCCTACCACCTCCGAGACTCACTTGAGTACTTATGGAAGGAAGCCAGTTCCCCAAAGAGGCAATCCCACATATCTTCTTAATTTAATGATACCATCCTGTCGTGCACACCAAGTGGTCGGTTATATTAATATATATTAAACACGGGAAATCAGATGCCTATTCCCCATTAATACAATTTCCTTATAACTGCCTAGTCAACTATATCTATTGTAGGAATATAGAACTTAAATTCAAATTGTCGTGCAGAAACTAATGATATTTATACGTCATGTTCTTATGAATGCACTTATATATTTTAACTTTACATAAGGAATTTTAATAGTCATATTTCCCATTGAAATGTCTTGCATTGCACATAATGGCAGAAGTAAAAATGTTATGGGAAAAATTAATGAAGCTTCATCGATTGCAATGATCCTTTTTCATCGTTTAAAAATATTATTATTTTACCATTAAACGTCTGGTTAATCATAGGTTTTCGATATAATTAGATAAAACAAGATTGATGAATGATACTGTGATGCCAAAGTCTTTGTGGAAATTTGCGTATAAATAACATCTATGGATATCTGTTTCTTACCAGGTCAATTGTCGAAAAAGTGTAATAGACATATAGTACTTATGTAAAAGTTAAAAATATAATTGCTTTAAAAATTCTTTCTGAAATCAACTCGTTCGTTTTTTTAGGCCCAGTTATTAGCTTCTTTTTTATGTTTAAAACTAGGATCTTGGTTAATATATATCCAAAGAATCACTTAGGTTATGCATAAACTCTATGAATGACTTATTTAGATTCAATTGGTTAATATTCCAAAAAATTCGTGAAATGTACTTCGTAAATTAATTGAAGATGCATAATCACTCCGAAAAACTCTCTCCATCATTAAAAGCGTGACGGTATCCCCAATACGGGATTTCCTGCTTGGTATACATAGGTATCAAAACTTTTACTTTTACTATACATATTTCAATGTTGTAATATCACACTGCGTTCGGTGAAATAGATATTAACGTCAGGTTATAATATCAAAAGTGTTTTTTTTTACGATTTTTCTCATAAAACAGGAACTTGACGGGTAAAATAACTCCTACAAAGACGCAAGAATATTTCTGCCATAACAAAAACCGAATTTAACGTAAGAATTTTTAACTGCAAGAATTAGATAATGGGTCTATCGAATACTTTCATGCATCCAAAGTCTTCATTGGCTAATTAAAGCATTGACATCTTGTCAACTTTAAAACACGTTGACCTAATGATCAACAAACAAATCACTCAGAGAATAATCAGGACAAAATGATATTATGGAGGTGATTCCATTGCTGATGTGCTAAATGATTTTCAATTTATTTTTTTTTCAAGATGATGTTCATTGATAACTTGCAGCCAAACATATTGTCGAATACTAGTGAAGAGAGAATACAGACAAGAGATCTCCTATCAAATCTGTGGCCACAAATGGCGCACCACCGTACAGTCCCTTGTTACGACATACTTTCTTTTACCTCACCCACATCATCCCCTTCCATTCATAATACAATTCCAATGGATTGAAAGAATCCTTCCCCCCAATTCCTACAATCCAAATGATAATCCCTCCTCACTTTCCGCTCTGCATCCCCGTCTCGCCCTCCTCCAGGCACCGACCCAGCCAGGAACTCGCTTGCCTCTCCCATTCCTTTACCCTTTATTCTCAGCCCCAACCGCGCCACCTTTCCCCTCCCCCGCACGACCCGCGACCACTCCCAAAGGGCACTTATTCCACGGGCGACCCACATTTCCTTTCATCTCGCCACTTCCAAAACTGCGCTCGAATTCCCACCTCTAATTTCATTTGTAGTTTAATGACGACTCCAATTTAATTACACTGTGTCTCGCGTTTCGACGGCTGGCGAGTCAGGGAACGAGGCGGAGGGCGTGCGAAAAGAGGGAGGAAAATGGTCCGAGTGGAGCGAGGCCCTTCCTGCCCACGGTTGGCCTGACTGCCGTTGCCGCCGCCCCTGCGGCCGTCCTACCAGCCGAGGCGAGGGGGTGGGTGAGAGTGGAAAGCCGAGTGCACGGCCCGGCTCAGTGTTCGCCTCACCCTCTCTATCCTCATCGCTTCCCACCCCTGAAAACCCTCTCTTCAAGAAACTCGGACTCAGACTGGCGCCGAAAACCGGCGCCCCAGACCACCACCCCGCTCTTACCTCCCCTCGCCCACACATGACCACCCACCCATATCTCCTCGCCACACCGCCAATTCACCCCCCTCGCACACGAAGACTACGCCGGCCTAAAATCTCGCAATAGGAGTAGGAAGGAGGGAAAAAAATGAGGAAAAGTAAGGGAAAAGCGACGTCGATAATTACCATCGGTTTCGCGACGGATCGCGCCAAAATGGTGCCTGGCGTGGTAGTTTGGCGAAATCCGGAGAGCTCGAAATTGTACGCGGCGAGATGATAATGTATCTTGGGGCCCGGTCTCGGGTGGACGAACAGCGTGGGAGGGGTGGGGAGAGGATGGGGGGTTGAGTTCGGGACATGGGAGGGGGTATAACTTTATAAGCGGATTATATCACCTCATTCAGAAACCGGGGCACGTGGGGATACCCCTCCCTCTCTCGCCTCGGACCAAATTTGTCTTAACGTTTCAAAAACTTCACAAATTGAGTTGGGAATAACTTTGAAAAAAGTTATCCGTATCGCGAAAGCCACTTCTGGAGCCCATTGTCATAAAAAAATCCTTGTTGGAGAACAATCTATTCACGGGGCTGATACAATCGGAACGACGACGGATGTCTGTGGAAAATTAACTTTTAGGCCAAATAATTAACGTGCCCTACAGATTTTTAATGCAGTCCTAAATGATCATCGTGCTCTCACCCGGTAGCGAATTGAGTCATACGAAGACGTTAGAGCTCTCTAAGAGGATGGGTTTATCTCTGCGTGAGGCAGCGTCAGCAAACACCTACGATCACCTTCGGGTGAGGCGCGAAACCGTTTAAAATTTGCCTCTGTTTCAGGTTAGAATGACTTGGAATTACCCTGCTTTTGGGACAATGCACCTGCATGAGGTCGTGAAACTTGAGTCTCGTACAAAGGACTCGGAGCTTACATGCGTCCTAAATACTGGCATGTACGTTATGCATAAAAGTGGGTCAGGGCATGGGATTTCAAATTTTGTGATTTTTCCCGGAAAGCCTTATTTTTTTTGCAAGCATCTCGTCTTTTCTCGAAATCCCACCACCATGAATGGCTATGTATTTTGCCATGCGGTCACCATGGATAAGTACTCGGCTTGGACTCCACGCTCATTTGCAACCCAACTGGAGCTACGAGTAATTTCTCGATCGACAACGGGAATGCTTCAATATGAAGGGTTTTTTCGTAATCACTGTAAACTTCATAGTTAATAAATGAAATTGACGCACCATGGCTAATTCTTACTCTTTTTTTCCAAGGTCTGACGCACATTCACTGTAAAACATTGAAGAAATCATAAAATCGATATTTTAGACAAGAGAAGACGATAAGTACTTTTCGTTACTGTATCACGTTGTGGACGTATACTTTTTTTAGTTAGAACAAGGTGCTACAATAAACCTAGTTCAGGTATTGGACCTTTTCTTTTATAAACCCAAAAAACTCTTTAACCTGTTAAGTACTCGTTACCTCATAGAATCAGCGATATCGATAAAATATACTATAACGTAGAAACATAACAAAGCCTCAGTTTAATCGTAAGAACTTTGACCTAAAAGCCAAAGTTCACCAATCAAGATAAACTTCTTCCTACCGGATCACAAATGAGACATCAGATGTTCATTAAGAAATCAACGGTTTTCTTTATCATTATGCTAATGAATATGCCACGTAATGCAAGGTAAAGATTTTGAGAGACAAGCTCAGATGAAAATTGAGTTAATGATTTACTTCACAATAGTAATAGCCATTGTATACGTTATCATGCAAACTTGTTTTTCAATCTATCGTCAATGTCAGAATATAATAAATTACACCTTATTTCAATTTACTGTCCAAGAAAATGTGTCAACAATTAACTTCTCCAGTGAAAGGAAGCAATGCATAAATTACTTATTATCAACAAAATATGTCAAAAATACAGCAAACGACTCCGATAGACTGAATTGTGGATTGATTAATTAAGCAGTTGGCGACTGAAAAGCTTTTTTTTATTGGACCCATCTATTGTAGAGTAACTCGTGGCGGAGGCATTGCCTATTAATTATGCAACGCGCCATGGTTTTAATTTGGAGCCCCCTTGACATGGCGCTGGCGACCGACAGGCACGATGGCAAGCACTCCAAAGTTGATAAAAAAAATATAAAATGCATACCCAGATGCACATTTGTGTATACATTTCTTCTGCTCCTCTGTCCGAAAAAGTCAACGCAGATAAAAATGCGGCCCGAACTACATATAGCGATCCAGTGCCTGTCTCATTTTGACGGACAATGCTTCCTCGCTCCCTTATCCTTGCATCATCGATCGCAATTTGCAGATTTTCCTCACTCATCACGTACAGTTCGCGAAACGCGCCTCGACGTGAGCGGTACTGCTTGAACCAAAAGGGGTGCATGTGCAGGGGAAGCAGTGAGAGGTGGAGGGGGGGGCGGTCGGCGAGATGGGAAGATAGGGAAAGAGAGAGTGAGAGAGCCCTCTCGTCCGAAAATGGTATCCCTCTACCTCGCTCTCCCGCTATAACATCCTCCCTCCCCTCCACGCCCCTTCCCCCTGGCTGCTCCAGTTTCCTCCCCGCTGCCTCCCCTCCTCTCCGATTCAGTTATTTTTTATTCATTTATTTATTTATTCACCGCTCATAAACTCCATAAACCCCAATTTCCACTTGATGCACTACATTGCCTCATCTCCGCTCCGCCCTCGCCACTATCTCCGCGCTCCCCTCTCTTTACTCCCCTTCTTTATCTCCGCCGCGATATTCCACCCTCTGAAACCCAGACCACTCATCCCCCACCCGAGGACCCGAACCAAAAAAAAAATAAACTCTCTCCCCACACACACCCCCTCACCCTTCTTTTACGTCCTGGGATCACTCCCGTATCCCTAACCCTACCCCTTACCATTTCCAAACCGCGCGTCTTCCTCACCAACGTCCCCCAAACCCTCCTCAATGAGGCGTCCTCACCCCACGCCATTATCTTCTTCCCACATCCCTCCCGCCCGAAGTGACTCCCTTCTCTCACTCTCTCTATTTCTTTTCACCACCTCCGCAATTCCCATTCCAACCCCTCTCAACCACACTTTGACCTCCAACGCGAAAATAGCCATTACACTCCGGCTAAAATTCTCTTTCCCCATCTTTTAAAACTATACCGCGTGGTACTGCAGTAGTGTTAGCGCTCGCCAGTTCTCCGTCTCTCCGTCACGCACACCAGTATATGCACACACAGACACACACAAATATAAAAAACACCGCAATCTTCGCGAATCCTGAGCGTTTCTCCCCCTCATCCTCCTTACCAGACACCATAAATAGTTACATTTTACAGCGACATCCTCTGCCTTTGCTTTTCCCGCTTGCGCATGGCGAAACGTGACGTCACTGAAACGAGTTCTGCACACTTCAGGTAACCTTATTTAGAGTTCTATTCGCTCCGCTACTCTGCTAAACCTTCCGTTCCACGAATGATCTTCTTCTTCCCACAATCCCAACCACACTGATCTACATCTCACTCTCCTTCAGACCTCATTCAAATTCTCTCTTTCGAGTCATTCACAATTGAGGTGAATTCGTGTTCTGCAGAACCAATTAACGCTCGGTTTTTTCGACTAAAAGGAAAATAAAGAGAGAAGAGAAGGGATTTGTTTTGATCCTCACTGAAAGGAAATGAAACTAGAATTAGAAAATCAATTTGATCGTGCTTATTTCTCTAGAATGTGTATCGCAGCGTATCCTGACTTGAAAACTGACACGCTTTTTTATGGATCTTCATCAATGTGTCACCGTTCTCATTTTATTAACAGTGGTAATGCTACCGCTGAGCTAAATTCATTTCTCCAGAAGAGATCTGTGTAATGGAGAAGTACTGGCTTCAGAGGAATTCCATAAACAGGTCTAACAGAAGGAAGAGCTTTTTTATGGTCATACTTAAACACCTATTCAAATGAAGCCAAATGATTATACGAAGTCTGTTCAAAAAGTATCCCGAATTTTGAATTTCCGTGGGTTACGTATATTTTATCTCTCGTATAGGGTTAACTACAATCCCAATTACGGTAAAAATAAGTATCTAGAAATGTCATGTGATGATTATGGACAAATTACTAATATTCATCTGCCATCTTACTAACATGTGATCAGCATGAAATATTCGAGAAAGTAAATAAATAGGGAAATATGTTTGAACTTAGGAAGCATAGAGAAACCCATTACATCGTAACAGCAAGGAGGATTATTTTTTAATACACATCTAGAAAATAACCTAGATAGCTTGGTTCTTTTCGTGAAGATTGATAACTATGTAATGCAGAATAGAAGAGCATGTACATGAAAGAATATAGGCGTAAACTAGAGTGACAAACGTCACTTGTGACCGTTAGGAGAATAGTAATGCTCCAATTTAGGTTTACGCGTAGAATGAAAATATGGGATGGTCAGTGAGGGAAAGGAGTTCTAGACAAAAGGTTTCATTATCATCCAAGCACCTTGTACTTTTTTTTTAACCTGCACAAGAAAATATATCGACTAGAAAAAGGTATAATGAAGATCAAACGAATAATAAAACGAATGAAATTAGGTTTTCAAATGATGAATCGGAAACCAAATATGTGAAAGCAGGATGAAATGAGCAAGTATTGAAAAAATAAAAGCATCTCCAACAATGGCAGCAGTAAAAAAACATGATCTGAAAAAATGACGTATTCTCCGCAGAATGATTTTATAGCCTACTCTTGGTCTGCAGAGCACCTTTAGGAGGTTTATTACCTGAATATGTTCGTGTGTTAACAGAAAAGTATTAAGAAATTAAGTTTATCAGAGAAGGAATCAAAATAAGTGTTAGATATGCTCTTGGAATAAAGAAAGCGTTAGTAAAAAGTAAAATAAATGGTTATTGTAAGATATGTGATAATTAGAAGCACCCAGTAATTTACTGAAGGCTGCAATATAAGAGAGAATGTTAGGCAGGCGAAAATACGAAGGAGTAGCACCAGCATATTAAACACCATGATGGCGGTTATAAAACACGAGAAGCTAAAGAAGGCTTACATGCAGGAAAAAATGATTTTTTAACATTGATAATCAGTCAGCAGGCGTATGAGGAATCAAATGATACTATGAGAATGAAAATTTTAGGAATCATAAAACAAATACCTACATACTGTAGGTTACCTATCACAGTAACATTGAGCGCCGTACTTGATATAGCCCTTCAAGAAAACTAAACAATCAGTAACACAGCGTCTACATTGTAGTCGGCATTCAATTCTGGTACCAAAGGAGATAACCACCAAGTGCACGCATTCACCTAGCTCTACAGTCCGGCTAAACAACGCAATTCAATGTCCGCAGTAGGATACAACACACCGTCTAAGCCCCAAGAGCGATACGATCCGGGGACCTTTGGACTATACATCATTTGCGCTGCCCGCCAATCCCCATGGCTGCTACTACCTACTTCCAGAGACACCTGGGGACAAGATTGAACCAAGGGATCTGCTACTTTACGGCTTCAGATTGATGGCGTTTTGATCGGCGGGCAAAGACGAACAAATGTCCGCGTTGCCCCACGAGGCCCTCCCTCTCGCCAATTCCCCGTCTCCCATTTCACGTCACGCGTGAAAGGGCGCCGGTTCGAGCCTGTTTACGGATCTTCAAAAAACAACATCGAATTCTTATTTATTTCCGTATCCGAGGAATTCACCACCCCACACTTTCCGTCATTCCCCGCACCACCACACAAGAACACATACTTTTACTTCCCTTCCCCATCCCGATCTTGAAGTCACTATTTTTTTCCTCACCCTCTCTGTCTCTCCTGCTATGTTTCTCTTTCCGACACCTCACTCCCTCCTTCTCCTTTCTCCCCTTTTTCCATCCCCAATCGGATCAGATCCCGAAAAACAACCAACTCGGGAGATCCCGCACCGCCTGCCCCATTCTTAACCCGCCGCCATCCGTATCACCGATTTGTTCGGTTCTCATCCCCCCACCGTTACTACACTTCTTCAGCTTTCTCTCCTAAAGGAGAGAAAAGGAAACCGTCCACATTCGGTGCCATCCTCTCTTTCCGCCTCCTCCCCTCTGCAACTTGAATCTTTTGTCCCCCTAACCGTACCGTATATATCCGTCTATCTCCAATCCTCCCGTCCGACTCCACGTCTTCACGTCTCGCCCATTCCGTCCTCGCGAAAACAGGCCACACACACACACATACCCTCACCCACCCTCTTTTTCACACACACAAACAGACGGAGGCACACAACTTTTCTCCCAGAGAAATCTCCCTGGCTCTGCCGTTTTACCCACCCATCACCCCTTCGAACTTCCTCCTCCTCAACATCTCCTCTTTCTCCTCTTTCGAATTCTTCCTCCTCCCCTTTGATTCTTAATACCGGCCTCCTTTTACTTCTTTTTTTCTTCTCCTCCTCTTACCTCTCTTCCCCCGTTTCAACTTTCCTCCGGAGGTGTTTCTCGCGCCGCTGCCAAAATGCAATCTCCCCCGATCGCATCCCTCCCCCCTCTCCATCGGTCTTTTCTTTCTTTTCCAGTCCCTCACCCTCGATCCTCTCCACGAGCAATCCGGATCCTGACCCACTCCTTTTTCAGCGAACTCTCTCTCTCTCTCCCCCCTTCCCCAATACCAGACGACACCAACCTTTTCCTCCATCCCGCACCGCTAAGCCTGCTTACTCGCCACGGATTTTTCTCGCGCGCCTCGCACGCAGTACAACGTCCCCCTCTCCTCCTATCCCAGCACGCTAATAACACCCTGCCTGCCCTCCTCAAAAACTCTCGTCTCTTCCCCGTATTCCCTTAATCCCGCTGCTTCCCCTTCTTCCAACCCACACCTCACCACCCCATCTCCTCCCACAAAAACCCTTCCCCCCTTTCCCCGCTCCCTTAAAACCCCTGTCTCCGTCCTTATCCCACCACGGCGGCACCTCATTTCCTCGCTACTCCCGATAAACAAGGCAATCTGACTTTCAGATAGGCGTCCGGAGTGCCGTTCTCTGTGAGGGGAGGAGGGAGGTAACAGGGGAAGAACGGCGGTGGGAGGAGGGAGAGGGGGAGTATGGAGACGGTGTGGGGGCGCGTCAGAGGGAATGGCTGGGGGCAGCAACATAAGAGAAGAGGTGCCGCGGCGTTAAAGGGAGGTGGTACGGCCCCTGGTGGGGGAGCTTGGGGAGGCAACGAGTGGTGTAGAGAGAGTGGAGGGGATGGATGGAAAGTAATAAAGAAGAAGAGAGATGGGGAGTTTGGGCGGTCTGGGAGAGGTTTCTGTGAGGGTGAGAGAAAGAGAGAGAGAGAAAGAGAAACCACGAGAAATGAGGGAGCAAGAGTGAGACGGAGAGAAGGAGTGGAGGGCGAAAGGGGAAAAGGAAGCATGGGGGGAGGGATGAAGGGGTGGCAATGTTATGGCCAGTGTGGGTCAGTTTGTCGGGGACCGAGATAAAGGACGCTCCGGGGATCGTCGGAGGAAGGGGGGCGAAGGAGAGAGGAAGCGGGAGCCTGCTGCGAGGACGACGACGGTATGGGGTTCCATGGATTGGGTGGACACCAGCAGGGTTGAGAGAGCTCTCGGGAGGGGGAGGGAAAAGGAAGGAATAAGGAGGAGGGGTGGCTGACGGTGGCTGGAAAGGACCGAATCCAGGGAGGGCGGTGGAGGAAAGAGTGAGTGGAGGAGGGTGAGTCGAATTGCGGGGAAAGGGTGATAGGGAGGATGGTGGAGGATGATGAGGGGATGGCGGGGTGAGGGGCTTGAATGTCCCCTCTCAGCGTCGAACATTAGAGGAGAGTGCGACAAGAGTGAGAGGGAGAGAGAGAAAGGGGGCTCAGGTCGGAGGGAGAGGGAAAAAGTGAGAAAGAGTGTATGTGCAAGTTTGTGTGGGCGAGACCACCGTGTGTGTCTCTGTAGGAGAGAGAGAGAGAGAGAGAGCGGTGGCGGGGAGGGCAGTAGACGTGTGGGCGTTTTGGACTGGCGTGGGTGGGTGGAGTAGGTATGTGTGTGTTTGTTGTGAGAATGGAAGGCCGGAGGAATGGAATGGGATGTTGGGTAGGTGGTTGAGGGGAAAGGGGTTGGTGTTGGGAGATGGTTGAGGGGGTAGGGAGGGTGGAAGAAGAGACGTGGGGTTGGAGTGGGAGGAGTAAAAATAGGAGGAGTTGTGGGTGGAGACTGACCTGATGAAGTGCCGATCGAAGGGAGCGTTTTCTCCCACTCCTCTCTCTATAACCCTTTCCCCTTCCTCCCTTGTCTTTCTTTTTTCTCTTCCTCTCTTTCTCTCTCTCCCACCCCTGCTCACCTCCTCTCCCCTCCCTGGCGAAGGCCTCGCAATCCATTCCGTGATATTCTATTAGCTCCCCGTCTCCTTCCCCCATCTCACCGCCCAACAAACGGCAACCCCTCTCTCCCTCCTCTGCGCCCCGCAACCCTTCACCTTCCCTCCGGAAAAAATATTATCCGCACTCTCTCTTTCTCCCTTTTCCTCGTCCCTCTCACCCGTGCTTCTGCCCCGGAGTACTCTGCACCGCCCCACCTCTCTCTGCCACTCAATCTGCTTCTCTCATTTACATTTTCTTTCTCGTATGAGCCTCTCTTTGTTCGCCAGCCACTTCGATTCCTCCCACGTATCCTCTGCTGCCCTTCTTCCTTCAACTTCTCTCTCTATTTCTCATCCACTCATACCAAAAGCCTTGTTCGTCACCCTCGTTCTGTACAAAATAGACATGTTCAAAAAAATATTTTCGACAAAGTCTGTCGCATTTTAAATGTTTTCACTGTTGAATGAATATCATGAATATATATTACCGCCAGCATTAAACGCAGCACTTTTCGGAATCGATGAGGTTTCTTAAACCTCTGCACTTGTGCTCTCGCGTGCGATTATCCCTCTGATTGGATTACCTAGATTAATATAAATGCGTTTTATTCTATTCCACTTCGTTTTCGTGGAACAAGTTTTTGCAAAACTCTCACCGTTCCTTCTCGTGTCTCTTTAAACCACCAAACACCCACATTCACACATGCGCCACCAAATAGGAGGAAAATTCAACTCCGCTCTATTCTATCAATCCCCTTACGACACTTTCACCCTCGTAAACACTGCAGTACCAACCAACCCCTTCCCCCCAACCATCTAACTCCTACTCTTCCCGTTCCACTT
Organism: Hetaerina titia; assembly: GCA_037158775.1. Lineage (NCBI taxonomy): Eukaryota > Metazoa > Arthropoda > Insecta > Odonata > Calopterygidae > Hetaerina > Hetaerina titia. Next base: position 105,070,043 of record CM073768.1, read on the forward strand.
TCTTCCTCGTTTATAAACAGCGAACGACAAATCTCGAGAACCTTTGCTAAATTATTTGGCAGGGCCCGTGAAAAGGAACGAATATGTGTTCCCTCGTACCCTCAAATCCCTTTTCATTCCGCCTCCAAGCCTCGTTTTTGTTAATCCCCTCGCGCGTCGTAAAGCGACGGATGCGCGCTGGACACTTTGTTCCTATCTCTCTCGCCGATTTCTTTCATTGCATAATTTCGGCGCCGTCACACCACTAGGCCCCCTTTGTGTCCCCTCGCTAATTTGGGATTTCTGCTGGTATTTATTGTGGATTCCTCCCTTCCGTGCACAATTTTTATGCATCGCATATTTTGTACCTCAATGGCCAAGTGAACCCATTCTTTTCTTCCTTTTAGGGAAATTACTTTAACATATGCAGCCTTTTTAATAGAAGGAAATCTCTTGCCCTTCTGCGACGAAATAATTTTTAAATTAAAAATCTCAATTTGCTCGAAATAATGTTGAAACACATGTTTCCGGTCACTGGTTGAGAATGGGATCCATTGAGTAAGCAAAGTAAGGAATTACTTAACCAGAAGTACGCTTAAGGGGAATGCGTTTCGCTTACTACTTACACGTCGGTGGCAGTATATGTTGAAGAAGCACTGGCAAGACAATAATGATTTTATTAAACATAAATAATGATTTTATTCTATATTTATCGCTGTTTCATTAACAAACTTATTTTTTTTCCTTTATGGATTTTAAGGTTTCGTTAGCAAACTTCACATGTTACTAAGTCAAGTCCTTTTTTAAGCTATTTACTGATGGTGTTTAAAAAAATGTGATTTGAAACAATAATATCTATTTATATACGAAAAGACAAAATGCTCCACCATAACCACCCAATCTCGTTGTTTTCAACATATATATTTTATACTCGCCAAACTCATAACCATTAGGAGAAAAGTATAACATTCAGCCATTGATAACAACCGGAAAATCACCAAAAAGTCAATTTAATATCTCTATTGGAATTTTCTTTTTCATGCTTACCGCCGTCCATTCCAGGTAACACGTTTGTTGAAGGATGTTTCCCCTTGAATTTGGGTTCCTGGGGTTGTTCGCTTATTTAGACACAAGTGTGTTTTCACTCCCAAAACGACGTTGCACATTAAGAGAGGTCACCGTGGCCTCGGTTTGCACCGTGGGTTGAAACGGATCTTCTGAGCTTAAACAGGCAAAACAGACTACACTGATACTTTTCCCTACACCTCTCTCCTACGAGAAATCCTCACCACCGGTCCACAGCCGAAATTCTTCGAGCATCCTTTCCTTCCCCACCACTTTGGTTTCCGCAGCTTTCTCCCTTTCCTCCCTCACACCCCACCATCTCTTACCGCTCGCCCCTCCCGCCCTTCCCGTTCCGCAACATTCCCCACACCACTAGTACGTGATCCGTTGATCCCCCCGCAGCAAATGTCTTACAAAGCGGGGGAGATAGAGAGAGCGAGAGAAGGTAGAGCGAGGGGAGGAGAGGGTCCGTGGGGTGGGCACGGTACGAATCGTTCACCCGTGGGCAGTTAAAAGGACTTTTCGCAGAGGATATCGTAGAAATTCAAAGCTTGCCGTATTGCGGAATAGCGCTTCCGTAGGCGTTTCGCAAAAGGGACGAGACGGAAGCGAACATTATGCCTTCTCGCGAAAAAAAAACCCTGAGGGAAGAGTTCACACCGAATTTTCTAGTCGGGGAATCCAATAAACGCGGTCGAGCGTCTCCGAGCTCTGGCCTGATGTGTACACATTTATTCTCCCTCCGTTTACAGTAATGTACAAAAGACACCGTAGTGTTTTCAAAACATAAATATTATACGAATGTACATGCGCCAAATCTCTCACTCTGACGTTCGGCGCGCCCGACAGAAAATAAAATGGAACCCCATCCGCGAAGATTCGAGGGTGGAAATATTTTTTTTAAACCGAAAGCAAACGCACAGCGTCGCAAAAAAATCGGCCGTTTCCTTTTTTCGATAGAGTTCCGCATTATCCCAGAAAAAATGAGGGATAACAGCTCAGGAGTCGGCGTGGGAGGGGCAGAGAGAAGATGTGCTGTCGGCAAACGACGCTTCGGGATCGGAGGACGGAGAGAGCGGAGCAAGTGCGCTACAGGAAGAAGCGAGAGGGGGAAAGAGAGAGAAAGAGAATCAAGGGGAGGAGCGTGGGTGGAGTGAGATGGCTCCGCAGGGCAAAGGAGAAGGAAGCGATGAGTAACGGAGTGAAGAGGGCACGGGAAGAGAAGTGCGTTTATAGGGGGGTTGGAGGAGAATATCAGTCAGCTGAGGAGGGAATTTAAAATGTGCCTTTCTTTATCCTCGCACTCGAGAGGAACCGATATGGATAAGTATAATAACCCCTTTATCGAGGGTCGCTCAATTAAAAAGTCAATTAGGTATCTCCGAGCATTTGTATGCAGCCCGAAAGGAATTGGTTGATTTACACATTTTGATGAAATTGGATTGTTCAGTTGCCCGGTGTACTAGAATACAACACAGTTCGATTTTCCATTTCGGGACAAGTTTCCTCTATTAATGTGATTCCCACTTAAATACCTGCACATTATCCCTCAAATATGAAGTTTAATTTTAACCATATTTTGTTGTTAGAAAGCCGCTCAAAACCTGAGTGGCACTCATTCTACCTTATTCCAACTATCGTACACACTTACTATATGCTGAAATATTTAAATTTGACTGTATGATGTGGCTTCAAAGATCGTATGCATTCCATGGGAAAAATAAATGAGAATAAACATTTAACCTCATTATACAGGGTGCGGCAACAAAAACAAAGCAAAACCTCTTTTAAAAAGGAAGTCATGTTGCCACGCCCTGTATTTAAAACATTATTGACAGACTAGTACGATACATGAATAGATTTACAGATACTTGAACGTTTATGATTTTTTTAGGATATAATGCCTACTCCAAATATTAACGAGTTTTTTCCAGATCCCACATGTTATTATTCAAACTTATTTTCCGCATAATTCTACGGACTCAATAATTCTTGAAAGGCTCCCGAAAACCCAAGGAACAAAGTAATGAACTAGGGGGGGGAAGGAAATGAAGAGGGTCGGCTAACTTGGTGAGAGGCCAGAGAACAGCAGCCAAACGAACGGCAAGAAGAGAGACGAGATGGATAAACAGCGCAAAAGAGGGCATAGGAATAGGACGGCTTCGGAGGAAGACGAAGGATGGATTAGGAAGGTGAGGAGGCGAGATGTATTAGTAAGGGAAGGAGACGGGTGGATTTACCCGCAAGTGGAAGAGAGCATTAGCGTGAAGGGAAGGAAAGGCGTTGGGTGGACGGTCTGATATTAGGCAAAGGGGAATAGATTTTGCGGACGAGGAACGGGAAGGCGTTAGACTGCAGTATGGCAGGGATTTGTTAGTATAGGGAACGTGGCTTCGGATCTAAGGTGAGAGGAGGGAGGAGAGAGGAGATGAGTTGAACGGGACCCTGCGAAAGGGTTTTGCGGCCGCAACGGCGGACAAAAGGGTAGAGATAGGGGTGCGAAGGGAAGGAGAGGCGACGAGACTGGACGGGACACAAGAAAATAGAGAAGGAGGCGACAGAATGGGACAAGAGAATTCCGAAACCTAAATAGTCCATGATGGGATACTTGGCGTGAGATAAACAATAACCTCCCCACAAGCGAGACAATCAAACACACACGGGTATATATTTTATTCAACTGTTCAGCGTATTACGGGTTGTCCCGTGGGTGGCACGGAAGAAAAGATTTTGAAATTTACTGATGAATATAATGTAGTTTTTGTGCAATTTTATTATATTGCGTCCTGCTATATTGCTGCATATTAAGACAGTATCGACAATTAAAACTCGTATCAATCATTCGGGAACGAATTCAAATAGCCACTTACACGAGAGTAAACTTAAGTCTACATTTAACGCATACCCTTCAAGCAATCATGTGAGCATGAGTCAGTGTGGTATTAGGTCACTAATTATAACATTATTTTTTGTTTCGTGATTTAAGAGATTGGGAAGTTCAATTATTCCTAATTAACGCACCCCATTAGAGACGTGGTATTCCAGTGCGCAGAGGTCTTGGCTATTAAGGGAAGGGCTCAACCCGTGTTTAATGTTAGGATGAAGCCTATGGGTACCTTCAGCTTCAGCCGAGCTGTGTGATTTTTGGGTAACAGATCTTCATGAGAAACCATGATTGCACTGGAAGGGAACAGGCTCTTGATGCGTGACTTTCACACGTCCTTGGGCTTGGTACTAGGTGAGCTATACCCTCACCAATCAAATCAACCTCAAGGTTGAGAATTATGTTCGTGTCCAATTGTAGTGCCTGGGAATCGTTCAAGGGAAAAATGAATCTTGGCATCAATATTTAATATTAATTTAGTTAAAGGTTAATTACGTGCCCCTTACGATATGTCCAAAAAGACAGTGTATTTCGTATGTATTTGCTTCCCACGTGGTGTTTTAAATATTGAAGTAATATCCTTGGGAATAATAGTATTCCTAAATTTTCTCCAATCCCCAGTGAATTCTCCCTAACCGGAAATCGCTTCTTCATCTCTATGCTCACTCACATGAAAGCGGTAAATTTGAATGAGCACATTTCACCCTGAATCTTGCTATTTTAAGAAAATAAACATTAAAATAATCAGAAAAGATGTGCAAGACCAAACAGCTTTATAGAATGCTGTTCGTCAAAGGCAATATTCATCTTTTCCGCGTCAAACATTCGTTTAAAAGACTAATTTCATATTCACGCGGAATTGGAGAGCATACGTTGTGACGCGGTAAGCAATATCGAGGTAAGGGCTTGAGCAACAATGGATAAAGAGATCTCCTCGCATGGTTAGGAAGAAATGGCTTTAAGAAGTAAAAGATAAGAAGAAGAAAATGTAGCGAAAGGCGAAGGAACAGGTGGAAAAATGCGTCGAAGAATTGCGTGGAGCATGACGGAAGGGACAAGCTGCGCCTGGGAGTGATGTTGGGAATAAGAATGAGAAAACTGTATTGAGCAGATAGGGGAGAAAGAAATAAGGTTACCGAGAGCTAAGAACATATAATAGAACAGCGTGAGCCAGAGTTTTCGTGTTTACTATATTGGAAACCGAGAACAAATACATTTATCCCACACAAAAAACTGATGGTGCCTATATGAGACCATCTGAATATGAAGTTACTTTATGAGTATACGGATTGCTATTGAAGTAGATAAACAAAATAAAATGCTTGAATTATATTATAGATTTATGTCTTAACAACTAGTGTTGGGATTTCATTTCCATAAGTCTAAGACTCAATTCATTGGTAGTCATTTTCGTGCGCATGTACACTGAGGGAAAACGTCGTGAACGGTGTGGATCAATAGCCTTTCAGAAAAGATGTTTTCGGGTACTTCTGTTTGAATTTCAAATACGACTTTGTTTATGGGAACGGTCGTAGGCATACGTATATAATCCTAATATTATGCGCACGGATAAGACAAACAAGGATTCCTTCCTGAATTCATGAGATCTCGGATGGAAAGGATAAATTCTGGAGAAAACCGGCTCATGAATCCTACGTCAACTTTGAGACGCATTAACTGAATTCACGGAAAACAAACACGTTACGATACTCTTCTGGTATAAATAAGATCAAGTTTCATTGCCAAGAAATTAATTTTGCGCAAGCATTATGCTTTGAAAAACCATTATGACCTCTTTTCCTAGTGTAGGTGATTCAAATTTTAACATTTCACAGCTAGAGGTAATGATATTTTTTTACTCTCTAGATGAAATTTCATGAGCTGAACAAATATAGGCTAATTCAAGACTCCAATAACTTTTTCAAAATAATTTAATTAGATTTTCTTTAACTTTTACGATATTACTATCACCGATAAAGGTTTGCATATGTCCGATACAAATATTAACCGAGGTTTTTATAGACATATAGTTTTGATTAGTCCGCTTTTCAGTTCGTAATGATACGTCCGTCTTCGTAATAGCGTAACAAACAGGTTTATTTCGATATTAACCAAGGGCTAAACTCTTGGTTCCATAAATCTCAGAGGGAAGAATGCCCCTGGGAATGCCCAGTCTAGTAGAACGCCAGCACCGAGCTTTGAGGCGCATGCCCATTAGCGTCGAGGCACGCCATGGGGGAGGCAAACTGGAGCTCGCATTTCGCATGCCCCTTATTCTTCGGAAATCAGAGGAAAGACGGTGTGCCAAATCCTATCCGAATCCATCCGAAATATGAGCAAGCGCGTCGCAGCCGAGCGGCTCCACTTTTTATTCGTAACTCGTCATTTATCAACGCCGTGAACATGAATGCGCCCTCGCCGTAACCACCACACATTGCGATGCAGATCACGTGTGTGTGTACCCCCGCTCCTCCCCTACACTCCTCCTCCCCACGCACACACTCCCTCACCACAAACCCCCGAAGGCATGCAGTCGTGCCGCATTTTGGGGAAACTATGGCGTGACACATTCCCATCGCTGCGGGGCAATTAGTCCTCTGAAACATGTAAAGGATTGCGAGAATATGACAGTATTACGTACCGGGGGGACAAAGAATAGGGGGGTGGGTTCATATGGGGACCGACGGCCGACGGGGGATGATGGGAGAAAGGGGGGGGGTTTCCACTCAGAGAGAGGGAAGAGATAGGAAGACGAAGGGAACGAGAGGGGCTTCCTGATGGGTAGACGGTCGGTCGGCGGCATGGCGGGGTGAGGGTAGTGAGATATTGGCGAGGGGAGGAGGAGGAGGCAGGGTACGTGAGAATCAGGCAACGAAAGGGATGGCAAGGAGAAGAGTGTGTGGCGGGGAGTAAGCAGCAGAGGAAGAGAGGAGGGGGATGAAGAGCGAGAAGCTGCTCTGGAAACTGAAAGTAAGGCGGGTGAGAAGAGGAGAGCAGGCTTGGGCGGACGAGGCAAAGGGGACGGAAGGGAAAGGGTTTTTTTTACGGAAGATAAGACGAGCTGGAGGCGGGCTCGTGCGTGTGCATGTTTTTGTCATCAGAGAGGATGAAAATGCTCGAGAAGTGGGGAGAAAGGCAGAGGAGGAAAGAAAAAATTCCAATGTAGGTGGAGCGAGTGATTTTTGGATTCACTGTACACAATTCGATTTTTAAGTGAATCCAAATGGAGGTCATAAGATCGTAGTGTCTGAGACCCTTAGTTGAAAACGGGGTCAATGAACTGGTACTTTGATTGTCTGTTAGGCTGAGTGGCCCACAATATGAAAGATAAGCGCCATGTGGGACCAGAAGATAGCAATTGTTATTCTATCCACTCGGGCAATCATGGAACCCGTGTGCCCCTGGAATCCCGATATGACACTTTTGGCTTGTCATCATGTTTTACAGGGTCCAAACCACTAGAGTTTACACACCATTCATGACCGAGGAGTCACTCAAAATCGCAACCCTTTGGTTAGCACAATTTATTCAATGGTTTCCTACCTAGCAGGCAGCTCAAAAGATGTTTTGTTTAGTAATTAATATTTAAGAGATTTAGCCTATAAACTGAAGGTAATAATTAGTATTTAAACTGAACAATGGATCAATAACCCCTTCTATTTAAGATATCAAGCTATTATCAATACATTGTGACCTAATTACTTAGGAAGCAGATGGTCATGAAGGTACGAAGATCTTCGAAATTTTATTTGGATTCAGACTAATATTAGATTAACTGGTCCACATAATTGAGACCAAGGGCCGTCATTGATTCAAAAAAGGTTCATAAAATACTACGTGGCCAGCATTCTTTCCATGATTAAAATTTTCCATTTTTATTACGGTCGGCGATGAACGTCAGCCAAATTGCTGTGAAGCAGATCTGTGGGCGGTGTCTTAACCTTGCACTCCAAACTCTTGCCCTACAGTTTCATGTCCAGACTATAGCAACCAAAATATTAATTTGGAAGGAAAGGAGAGTAGCCACAAGAGAGCAAGAGTCAAATGTACGCAAAATTAAAGTAATCACGTATTATCCATTATTTTCCGTCTCCGGCCAATTCCAGATTATTTGGGTATTCAGGAAATTACACAGCTAATAATTATTATCAATCAGAAGTTGTTACTAATGGGTTAGGGTATATTTTTACCCTAACCCATTAGTAACAACCCATATACCCTAATGGGTTAGGGTATATTTTTACCCTAACCCATTAGGTCCCCTACCCAGTCTATACGCAATATAACACTTCAAATTCCAGCATAACACAGCCTTATATACATACGCATCGTTACACGTATTAAACATGTCACTTTTCAGTTCAGAATACTTTCTACATACATACATTTTAATCCAAAATGACTAGTGATTCCATCCTTCTACCTCTAATTCACAACTTTCTTGTCTCAATTATAACATTCAGCGTTCTATTGCTTTCATAAACTTACATACCCAATTGACCTGGGTTCTTTTTATATCCTCGGACAACCTTCTTTTTTTCACTACCAGGTCTAGCATTTAATCTTTTATTTTCTTTTGTGTCCATTTAATTGTTCCCATTCGTATCAACGCAAGCACCTCAAAAATTATCAGGGTTCTATACAGAGAGAGTACTTCGAATATAGTTCCCTGTCCATCGGATGGGACGTTAAACTGTGGATCTATCGGCGTCTTTCGTTAAGAGTAGGTTTCTTTTAAACCTTCCTCCACTCTCTAAACACCTTGCCTCTACCAATTTACCAAATTGTCTCTCTATGCGCTTAAATGACCTCAGCTGTCGGTCCCCAAAACTAATAACCCATACTACCTGTAAGATTAAGCTCATACCCCGACAAATAAGGTACAGAGCCATTCAAAACAACACTACATTATAAAGTTTTCAAATCGTCTTTTCTTAACATCATCACTTTAATTCCCCATCATCAAGTCACTTCTCTTTGTAAAATCCTCCTCATTTAATTTACGAGTAATTTTTCTTTAAATGTCCTTGAAACTTTTCCCCCTTCCATGAAAACACTTTCTAAATAGGTTAACTGTTTTAACTGCTATTATTTATGCCCCCAAAATAGTTTATCCTAGCTTCAGTATTTCTTGAGAATAAAACTAATTAGTAGCTTCTTTAAATATAAGAATAGAGTAAACATTACCCAATTTTTATTAAGCATATTAGAATTTTTATTAGGCTTCGATTTCACTCTCTGGTAAAAAAGTTTCAAAAGATTACATTAAATTTATTTTGCCTTATTTATTCACCAATTTATTCTTTTTTTCATTTTTGGTTTGATTTTATGCCCAGTAATCAAGAATGTAAGGTGACCGCGGGACCATTCGACCGTCATTCCATAACTCTATTGATTGGAAAATTGGATAAACTATTGTATAATTTCTTTAAAAAAAAGTCTTATCTTCATATTTTAACTAACTCCGAATAAGTCGCTGTATTCATTTTCCCATTTTGAAACATTAAATAACCCAATGCAGATGCAGATCCGATCCCTTAAAAAACAGCGATGCATTAAAATTTCACGGGTAAAAAATGTATTCCCGGTAAAAATTTTGAATAATGCTCATCATTTATTGGGATGAATCTAAATTAAGGCATGCCTTGTAATATGTCTGTGTGATAAATTTTTATAAAAGCATGACACTATAGTATAAGTATTATATCAGATCGTAGGAAAACCCTGAGCGAAGTCGACACGAGTGCGTCGGTCGTGCAAATTGCCGTAGAATAGTACTTCATACATCCACAACGTCACTACAACTGTCGTGGCTGGAGACTTTATAACCTAATTTCTGTTATAACGCGAGCGACGCAAGCGTGGCCGGCAGGCGTTGAGCGGAGTGAGCAGGTGACATAGGCCCCCCGGCATTCAAATAATAATGAGACTCGCGCAATTCGTGATGCACCTCGACACGTGTGCATGCGGACGTGATTTTAAACAGGCACATTCCGCGCGAAAAAGAGAAGACAATCCCAGCAGACGTTTTAGAGCGGATAGAATTTTTTGTGTGCATGACCCGCTCCATCTTAATCTTCCATCCATCTGTCTGCTTTTCTTTTCGACATTCCTCGTCTACATCATCACCTGTCCCTATCCATTCCCTTTATTTCTCTCGTTACTGCAAATTCCAACGCCAACATTCCACTCTTAACTCGACCCACGTATTTAACGCCCCCACATCTGCATATTCATATCACAGCCGTGGCTCAAAAATTTCCAGCTGGCGAAACCTTGAGCCATTAAGTTGAACTTCTTTTGTGAAGTTACAAAGTCATTCACTGAGTCTCGAAGTGCACAATTATTTCCACAAGCTGAAAAAAGGTTCATTCACTCAATCACTTTTACAAAATATGCAAGAATTTGAAGAGTTCTGGGATTGTAATCTTTAACGTTCCTCCAAGTAACAATGACAATTTTGCGACTGAGGTTAATTTATTACGGTACTAATTGAAATGAAACATTTTATGGAAATTAAATTCTTGCTTGTTTAAATTATGATATTTTACAAAAGTACCCAACAAATGACAATTAACCGTAACTATTAAATTGCAAAAGAAAATTATTTTGAATTCATTAATTTCATTTTGGAAAGAGAGGACATAAATTTGGAGAAGAAATATAAAAATAACGCCGAAAATATGTGTAAATAAGCGCCTAATAAACTTTCGTAGACCATGAAATTATAAGCCTGTATTCCAAATAGTTAATCCCTAATGAAATTGGTGTGCTTAAAGCTCAAAGAAAGTACCTAAAATTGATAGATAGGGTGGAATCGAAAGACAAGCGATGCCTGGTAAAATGGGCGGTTGAAAGGTGAGAGAAATTATTAGGGTATTTACGGTAAGTGAAAGCGAAAGTGGGACAGCGAGAGAGAGAGGGGGGAGCTAGATTAGCATAGGCGGAGAGGGATGAGGATCAAGGCAGTTGCTTCGAGTTGAATGTAAAATATGGAGGCATTACTTTCTCCTGATGATGAATTATTTTCACTTGCCCCTGGGGCGTTGGGTGAATACCTGACAGCGTATATGTTCCGCACCGCACTTTCGTTAAGTCGTGGGAGAAAGTGCATAATGTGTGGTTAGCGTCCAACTGATGGGAGGATGGATGCGGTAGGGACGATGAGAGAAGAATTTCATTGATGGAGGCGCTCGCTTCCATCCAAGATAAAATTTGTATGCAAATTGTGGACACTTGAAAGTTACTGTTCACTGCATCGAGCACAACAGCTGTGATATAAAATTTTTCTATTGGCGTATAACTTTAAGACGCGACTTTTTCCACAAAGCCTTTTCAAACATACACAGGACTCTAACATATTACTTCCAAGAATCAAGGATTCAACACGGTAGGATAAAGAAAATTTAGGCTAAAGTCAATGAAGGAAATATTTTCTATGATACGTTATGAAATTACTACATAATCTAATAGTTTTCCATTCCTATCCCCAAACATTTCCCTAACATCTATTTTTCCTCCGAAACAAACAAAATCAAGAATTGAAAACGTAATATTGTGGAAATATGCTTTGTCACGAGTTTTTGGTGTTCGCTTTCCATAAAAAAATTTTCCTGCCCCACATGAAGGGATAGAATTCCATTAACAAATTGCGAGAATATATTTTTCGATACCAGGGGAATACACAGAACTATTTACAAGTGCGATACAATATTAAAGAATAATTGCAGCACACAGTGATACGAAATACAGCAGTAGTATTGAACACTATGGCACTCTTAAGGTAAGATAAAAATAAGGTAGGATGTACTCAATGAACGGAGGGAAAGAAAATAAAACGAAAAAAAATGGTTTAATGATAAATGTGAAAATTAATTAAGGCACAGAAATAAATTAGCGTTTAAGAGATGACAATTACAGAAGAAATGGACTGAAAATAATTATAAGATTCTATGAGTAGTAATAATTAATTAGATGTGATTCTACATTCATCAGCATTCCAAAGTGAACATTTTTACAAGATGAAACTTGGCTCACTTCAAAAAGAAATCAAACGCTACCAATGTTAAAAATGTTATATATTTTTAAACATATGCATATATAATTTTATAAATTATACAATATCAAATAAAACACTGGTTTAAAGGAAAAATATCTAACCCAAGTTGATTTCATGTAACTCCCCATGCAATGATTTCATCGTCGTAAAAAATGTGCATTACTCCTGGGAAGAAAAACTCATGGGAAAGAAATGGTTTTGAAAGCTAAGAAACAACAAATAAAAACTTTCCATTATATTTATATAATTGAAGTCTCTATGTTAGAGAGGAAGAATATTTTTCATACATTTTTACTCCCTCTGTACCTATTGATAAAAGAGACAGGCGTTTAGGTAATGCAACCAATTAACGAACAAATGTTGATCTATCAAAATGGTAAAGTACGTGACTCACATAGTATCAATTGCTACACGGATGAGGTTTTAGTACGTTTATAGTATTATATACGTACTAAATATGATATAGTATTATATACGTATATATTATGATATTTGAGTGCGTATTTAGTATGTATTTTACGAAACGGGTCGAAGTAATGTGCATCTAAATGTCCTCAATTAAAACAAAAAATTATATTGTTTAAACTTTAGTTTCCGACTATGCCTTTCAGCAAAAGTGAATGGGTTGACTAGTAGTTAACATAAACACCTAATAACTTGAGCAAACTGGCGAGTTTTGATAAAATCTGCAGAATTAATTTTCCCTGTAAAGATATATTAGAGGCCTATCAATATGGACGCTAATATCATGCCAGAATATCGTGCTGCCAAGACCCGATAATTAATCTGAGACCTTCTACTAAGTCGTAAGGAGAAATAACTCGCTTATATGGGGGTAGTTTTGTGCTAGGCCCCATCTGCTGTGCTCCACACCTGGAGTCAAATACCTTCGCAAGTAATTTCATCACATGGGGCAGACGTAAGGCGAGGGTAAGCACGATTGGATGGAAAGGATTGTAGGAAGTTACCCACGGGGATGGGAAAAGAATGCTGTTTTGTGATAATGGGTAATTTTTACAAAAAACGGGCATGAAAGAATAATGAATAAGATTTATAACCTTAATGGATACAGCTATTCTTATAAATACTCCCATTCATCACATAAGACAGTTGAACCGCATTCACCTAAACATTGATGTGTCTTATAGCATTCCTCAAAACTTAAAATGAATAATTAATATATTTGTTTAAATTGACAAAAAGTCTTCTTTTCAAATCAGTCGATCGAGAAAACAAAAAGAGTGGAAGATAATGCCCAACGGCTCGGAATAAGAATGCATTACTTCAGCTAATGGAAGAGCATAGGATTTGGGAAAGAACAGAAATAAATTGATATTCTATTTTGGGAAAAATATAATCAAGAATAATGTACGACCAAATAAATTGTTTGACTTGAATTTCACTGGTTGGTCCTTCACTCATGAAGCAAGTAGATGGAAAATATTCGATGTCAATCTAATATGAGAGTACATATAATCTTAAGCATGAAGATAAATAAGTTTAACGAATGTCGCATACATCAGTCAACGAAAATTACACAAAGTATATTGAGGATAAGTAAAAAAGCGTAACAAAAAATTTGACGCATTCAAATTTTAAAAAATAAATTGGAGGAATAATAAAAAATTATTCGGACCATAAATTTTGTACAGCATTAATGCATTATTACGGACAAATTTAGCCTGCAATATACCGGTTATTTAGTACCAAGCGTAAAAAAATTAAGTCCCAATTACGTTCAATATATTTGACGATTCTGGTTATCTAAAAAGACAACGTTTATTCAAAAAAATGGACATGCCTTAAATTACAACTTCTCCTTTTACTGCTAATGATATAAATCCCCAATTACCTCCACAATACAAAACAGCCTAGACATATGGTATGCAGTTTACTACTGGCACTAATTAACGTGCACTTCTTTTTTTCGATTGCATCTGTTTCATTTGATAATCAAATGTAAAAATAAATATTAGTCGTGTGCATTCGGTCTTGAGTTCCATAATCACCAAATTTTCAACAACTTTTAGATAAGTTCAAAACTCCACATTATTTAAATCCATAGATATAGTGGGAAAATTTGAGATAATGCAGTGGAAGAGGAATAAAAAGATAAATTATAAGCTATATTTATATCGAAGAATAAATTATGATGGCGTGGTAATCTGTGTTTACATTCACTCTAGCATTAAATGAATGATACACATGCATTTCAGCCGTGTACACGTATTCAAGTGGTTTAAAAATGACTGAATTTTCCAAGATTTACTCACTTATTTTTAAAAAGATATTCCCTGTGATTTTAAACTAAAATAAATTACAAGAATACTTTTCTACTGCGTGATTTTAATTTGTTACACAGAAGAATAGAAATTTGGACAAAACTGTGGCGTAGGAAGAGCGATAATAATTACTCAAATGAGCCAATTGGCGGAGAGTAGAGAATGCGGAAGACAGTTGCTGAGAGGTTACTGCCTGATCTCGTAGAAAGCAAATGGAGACTAGTGTTATGTGAAAAAGAATGACATAACTTCATTTTATAGGCATTAAAAGTGACGTTAATCAATTCACTCACCAACTGACTAGGGGGAAAAACTACAAAAATAACAGGCCTACATTGAAATCACAAAGAAACACCCGTCAATCATCATACACCTACCACGAAACCCTTTCGCAACTTTGCATCGACTAGCCTTATCCAAAACAATTTCCCCTACATTAACTATCCAAAATGCGCAAAAAGTATACCCTTTGGAGAAAATATTAATTGAGGATAAGCCACAAGACTAAAAAAATTTCCGTAGAATTTTCAAAAATTTTGGTTAGGGGAATAAATTAAGTGTAACATTAACCCAGCAGATATTATTAAACTCTGGGATTATTACTAGCGCGGCAGATAATAATTTGGTGCAATCACAAGCACGGCTGATGATAATACCAGAGTTAACGCGGCAAGACTAGTGAAGGGAAGGAGAACGGAACGCGATGGTGAGGAAAGGATAGCTGCTTGATGTGGCACGAACCAAGCGAGAGGGAAAAAAAAGAGCACGAGGCCTGGTGGAGGATGAAAACTTGGATAAAATATGCTTTGTATACAAAAGATGGGACGAGAACCGCTATATCGTCGAAGGAAGCAAAGCCATGACGTAATGTTCACTGAAAAGGATAGTTACGAAAAAGTATGGGAGAGGAGGTAAAGAGCAGGAGGGAAGGGAAAAAATGGCGTTCGAGGGAGGAAGGGATCGCCCTCCCTCCCCATCAACCTCCACCCACACACCCGCCTTCGCAGGAGGTAAAACGCTGAAAACGAGGTCGGACGGAAGAGATAAAGAGAGCGAGCAAAGTGGGAACTGGAGCATTGGAAGGTATAAAGAAAGGCTTGGGAACGGAAGGGAACGGCACTCGAGAGTTCGCGGGAGGAGGAGGGGAGGTTCCTGCGGGAAAAGGGAGAGAATAGGAACCGTAATAGCGAGGACGGCGCGGCGGCGGGATGAGCTAACGGGAAATACATTGGCCTCTTTGAAAGTACGCGTTCCGACTCCTGATCGAAACTCTTAAAAACGGACGTATCTGGGGAGATGAGCAGGGGAGCTTCGGAAGCGAGGAAAGGGGTAGACTATGGGGGCGAAAGAAAATGAATCCGACGCCCCACTCGTTGGATTAATCATTCCAGATTCCTATTAAACTTCCATTTGCTATTCGGAAGCGTTTAATTGAGAGGATACTTTTTTAAGATTATCTTCCGTCTGACTCCGGGTGATCGAGGGGGATGGTACGGCACACCTAAGAGGGAGGGTTAAGGATAAGGGAGGACAAGGAAGAAGGAGGTCGGGATGGGTGGGGGGGGTGAGAATGAGTAAATATGTGCGCCAGGCGAGGAGAAATAGATTCGGTAGACGAGCACGGAGCTTGGAGGCGGTGATGGTGTGGAGGAAGGTGGCTCCACGCGATTGTGTGTCACGAAAAGACCTAATTTACTCATCGTTAAAAAAAATCGGGAGTAATTTTTTAAATCGGATGATCCACCGGCGGAAATAGGTGCCATTTCATTAGATCCGACGAACCGGTAAACCAGCAAACAATACCGGCCAGTTTTTGCCTGTTGAGAGCTAACTAATTTAAGCACCGCTGTTTGAAATAGGTGAGATACTAACTGCGGACATGGTCGTGTATAGAGTGGATAGGTTAGGGTATCCTGCAAAACTTTCGCCACAAACTCGCTTCAATACAGATTGTTTGACTGAAGTTATAAGTCATGATACCTTGAGAATGATGTGAAATTACTTAATGTAGTGAATGTTTACGATAAGTTGTCTAATAATTAAGTGATGGGTATGGATATTTATTATTGTAATCTGAGAGAAAATTATTTCTACAAAAATTATGATTAGACTTTTTAAAATATTACGGCATTAATATATGATCATTAACAAGTAACTTACATTTAGCCCACATGTGAAATCATACAAATCTCATAGTTGACCGTGTGTGTGCCTATGTATATATATTTTCGAAATGGAGCCCTCTTCGGCGACACACAAACACACAGATGTAGATTTTTAAAACATAGAAACACAAAGAAAGGACACTCAACATACTATATGTAGTTTTGATGCTTCGACGGCACGACCGTCGTCGTCAGAAATTTCTGATGACGACGGTCGTGCCGTAGAAACGTCAAAATTACAGTTTATGTGAGTGTCCTTTCTTTGTGTTTCTATGTTATATATATATATATATATATATATATATATATATATATATATATATGTATATAATATATATATATTCACCTGTAGATATAAGGAAAATGGATAGGAACATACATAAAAGACAAACACAGGAGAGGTGGGGAAGGCGGAATAGAGGAGATCACAAGAGCAGAGCAATTAAGAAAATTTGTATTGGTTATCATTTTTTTGTTTTAAGTAACAGAAAATATGATGATGTATCGTTATTGGTGACAGCAGCGTGCGCTTCAATTATGATGCAAGTTATTCCGGAAATGTGAGAACATCGTTCATTTTGGTGAGGAAATGTAACGTACAGGTATACGTACCTGTATATGGTAATTGCTATCTGCGTATATATAGTATATATATATATATACACACATATAAATCACTTCATTACTTCCGAAAGGAGATCTGACATGCCATGATGTAATTTCACATGAAAGTGATATTTTGTAATTGAGATATAAAACACTCACCGGTTAACGAGGACTGAGTAAAGCAGAATGATTGGAATTGGTATTAATGCAAGATGAAAAAATTAGCTAGGCCCATTAGTTTCTTTCGTGAGTTCCTCCCAACTGCCCAAAATAGTTATAGTATTTTGTTCCACTTTTCATATTTCCTATCAATTGTGCTAACCATTGGTGCAGTGTGAACCGGAACTATGATTACGTTATACTCTTATAACTCAATCCATTTCCAATTCGCGTCACCATAGCGTACGTAGTTTGCGTATTTCCCGATTTCATAGAAGTAAGGGATACTAAATTAGCAGTAACCAAATAAAATTTATTAAATAATTTTGAGTATTAAGCACGTTTATCCTTTGCATTGGTTTTTACAAATCTAAGTTAATAAACAACGATTTAAGGAATGCAAATAAATTTAATTTGTCGATTCTGACAAGCATTAATTAAAAGGACTGTTCTATTTTGAAATACAATTCACTGTTTCCAGGGACTATTTTTCATGGACATGGGCTAATCATGCAATTAGGACATGAATAATATCCAGATTAGAGTTCAAACAATGGAGTAAGCATGTAAAATCTAATCTTCCCGTCCTATAAATTGATGGCCTCCTTTAAATCGATATGTCATTACACCATCAATAAATTAAAACGCGATTTTTCGTGGTTCATACGAAGTGCATAGAGCTAATGCAGAATCAAAATATCGTCGCGGTAAATTACGAAATTAAAAGCAGCTTTTTTGCCCATTTTTTCATATTTATTCATATGCTCACAGTTCTAATTCATAACGCATTTTGCAGTCAAGAAATGTATAAATTATTAGAGGCACCCCATAAAATGAAATAAATCACAGATAGGCTCATTACAAAGGAAATAATTCAACTGATAAGCCTGTTCAATTCCAAAATATAGTCTATACTTTACAAATGTGTATCAGTCCTGTACTCCAGTCTGTACTCTAAGCATACGGATAATAACAAGAATGCTACGTACCTAAAAGATTTGAAAATCTGTTTTTATCATAATATAACTATTATTGGAAGTAATAAAATAACCTGATAAAAATCTCTTTTCAATCACTACTGATTAATTTTATATATTACTAAGCATGTGCAGCAATAAACAAACCCAAAAATCATTAACTTTGAACGTAATGTGATAAGAAAATCTATCATGAATAAAAAATGACTTCTCATTTTACGGTAAAAATTTTATTATTTATAACCGTCATTGAAACTAAATGTTTTATCAAATTAGGCACCCCACTAGAAGAAAATAAGACAAAGTGGTCATGTGAAGGCAGCTTCATGAATACCCAATATCAGCGGTGCTATAGTTGTTTCTTAAATTAATTCGCGACACGACTCCACATAGAGTCACAATTTCCAAGATAATGCTGTGACGGTGCCCTGGAAAAACATCGGGACAACCGGCTGTGTCTTGTTCAAACCCATTTCCCCTCGCCTTCCCCACTGAACCCAGAATGCAGCGAATCGGGATGAGGGTGTGGGCAGGGACATCTGCTTTACCACCCCTTCCTCCAAACCCGATCGGCAATTGCAAAGCAACGAAATATCTTCCCCTCTACCACCCCCCATCACCTCCCGGCCCAACCCCCTCGGCTTGTTTTCGTTCGGCTGCTACATAATATCAGAAGGGGGCGGCGACACTGAAGGGTGCCATCTGGCGCATATATCGGAAAGTAGAAAGAAGACACCTACTCCGGGGGAGGGAGGAGTGATTTCGGGATCGAGGGGGAATGCGCAGGGGAGGGAAACAAAGGGGGGGGGTATGTGAGAAGGGATAACTTGAGCGGAGTTAGGATACCGGGGGGTGGCTATGGGGGGAAGAGGTTATAGCGGTGAGTGGCGGAGAAGAAGAAGAGGGGGAAGGAGGAGGAGAGGATGTGGTTTTCGGGCGGTTCCGACGGGAGAGACCGCGGGAGGGCTGGGCGACCGGGGGGAGGAGAAGAAACGGCTAAGGAGAAGGTGGGGAAATTGAGAAAAGGACTTAAAGGGGAGATGACGGGAAAAATAAAAAACCTTGAAATGGAATCCACCTCTTTCTTCCTTACAGACACAGACGCCCATCCGCTTGCTGTATTTGTTCCGTCACTCGATCGACCGAGAACATTCAAAAATGCGGTCCAATCCCATCACACGGACCAAAGCGCTCATCCCCCACTAATGAACTTATTAATTTTCCTAATAATAGTTCGAACGGGGTGTAATTTTATAAATACTAAGGGGGAATCAATTGACACGATTTTTAAGGAATCGGGATTTTTCTTCATTCGATTTACTACGATTGGCAGCAGAATATGGATGTGGAAAAAATAAATTTATCCGTTACAGTTTCAAAGCATCTTTTTTCTATTGAAAAATAATTAAAACACATCTAATGAAATATTTAACTGATGACTTTACAATTTATTCTTGCAGTGGACTGCATTAACACTCTTGCAAAGTATAACACTAAATACTTCAAAGCAAAGTAGTTGATTCCACAATTCTTTCGAAGGAAGAAGAACGGTCCCTTGGGAGCTATAAAGGTAGCCTCTGTAAACTATGGTTTCTATGAGCACAATTAAGGTCGTATACCGCACAAAAGAACTAATTTTTATGGACAAATTATCGTCTCATAATATTTGATTCTAAACCATGCACAACATTCCAAAACACTATACACTACTTCCTGTGTGCTGGTTAATCAAATGTTCATTGATTATCATTGGCCACACAAAATCACAGATAGACATATGGGAATGCAATTAATAAATACTTTACGCTAAGGTTATTAAATCAGCTTACCTTATGAATATGAATACCTGATATTAAGTTGAGTACTTTGAAACTAATCGTCCACTATTATCTGAATTCCACGTACCTAAAAAGAGAAAGGACAAATTATCATTTTTACAATTTTGAAGAGATTAATATTGACATGTAACACTTGTAAAAAGATATGTATTATACGTACATAAGTATTGAGACTAAAATATTAAAAATTGTGGTCTTATTTGTTTATTATAAAGAAAAGCAGAAACCATTAACTTAGGCACATTTTTATGTAATTTCTTACAGTAGTTGCAACTTAATAACAGCGCATTAAATACCATTATACAATGCTACACACACCAAAACGTGAGGAAATTCAATCACTTATGGCAAGATCCATAATTCTGTCTAAATATTCAAAGCATACTGCAGGTCAAGGGGATACGCTAGGCGATGAGAGAGCATTACTTCGAATTGAAAACAGAGGCATACACATGGGCGCAGGGAAGAGGGAGGAAGTTCATACAAATATTATAATTTATTCGAGAGCCCCACGATTGAACCCTCACGGATGCTTCTCCGAACGGAATACATATTTACCGTAGAAAAGAGATACATAAAAAGCACAAAACATCATTGGATTTGACTCTTACACAGTTCTCCAGGGAAATTCACGGATGCTGGACATGTACGTAGGAGAGAGCGAGCGAGGATATACCTTTCACGATGTTTAATGCGAGCCAGGATCGCCTAATGTGGCGTACACCGCTCACTCGGCCAGCGGGTCGCACAAGCTCTCCCTCCCCTCTACATCCTCACACACAAACCCACTATATCACCCTTCACCACCCTCCCAGGTTCGCTCACCCGCCCCTCTCCGTCCCACCCCTCCGCACACATGCGCGCACACACACACACACACACACACTCCCTATATCTCGGAGCCGTGCTAGCGCTAGACCGAGCACCCGAGGCATAAAAAAGTCATGGCCGTGTGTATACGGATGGAGAGGGCGCCCTTTTCGGGGCCACTCGATGGCCGAGCCCCTGGGATTTATGCAAGGAGGCGTACTGAGGTGCAGCGCGGGCGGTGGTACACACAGGCGTACACTCTCCCGACCCCTTCCCCTAAGCTCCCCACTCTCTTCTACATCGCCTTCCTCAAGCCCTACACACACTTTAGTCCTCCGAACAACCAACCCCTCCCTCCCCCACCCCGTTCCCCGTATCCCTTCCTCCAGCCACTTCCCGCGCACCCCCATCCCACGGAAAGGAGCGGTGGTGGAATAAAGGAAAGCAAGGGAGGGGTTTAGAGGGGAAGGAGGATGGGAAAACGGTGGCGAGGCTGGTTTTATGAAAGCGGTCGGCTGTTGAGATATGAGTCGTGGAGGATTGGGGGATGGGATCTTTGAGAAGGGGTAGGGATCGGGGGGAAGCATGGTCGGAAAGGGGGAAGGGTGGGCGAGGAGATATCGTGTGAGGCGGGGGAAGGGAGAGAGAGAGATTGCAGTACCACCCAAACCCACCCTCCGACCCTCCCCTTTGGCCACTCCCCCGCTGGTTCTAGGGGAATGGGAGAGGTAGGGGTGCAAGTGAGGAGAGGGCTTAGTGATGTAAAAGGAAGGGATGTTGGAGAATAGTGGAGGAGGGGGTACGTAGGAGGGGTGTGTGTGTGTGAGGGGTACACGCAAAGTTGGCAGAAATAGGAAAATAGAAGTAGAGGGAGAGAGAGAAGGAGGAGGAAAAGAAAGAGTGAGGGGGTGAAAAGAGACGAAGGTGGCGTGGAAGAGGTCGAGAGGGGAACTATGCTGACATGAAGGAACATAGGGAGAGTGAGAGGTGGAAGGGCACTGGAAGTTTCGAAGGGGACTGTTGTTGTGAAGACGGAGAGGAAGGAGGAGGTCGAACGGATTTCATCCGGGTGAAGTTGAGGCCGTTGGACCGGAGAGGGAGGAGGAGGCTCATATTTAATTTAATCCATCGTTGAAGGAGGTAGAGGAGGAACGAAAAAATATACCGACAGGAACATGGGAGCGCAGGAAGAAGCGAATGCCGAGAAAAGAATAAAAAAATTGGTATGTAGGGTAAGAAGGCCTAGCATCGGGATGAAATCTTCCAGCCTAGTAAAAAGCATGCCGCTCGATGAAAAAACGAAGAAAATAAAAGGAAAGTAGGGTGAAGGTGAAACATAAATCATCAATGGCTGTATTAAGATATTTCATTCAAACTATAATGGAGTATTGGAGAAGTTTAGTTGAAATTAAAACGAGAGGAGAGATAAAATGAAGATATAAAGACCAGGAAAAGTGCGATAGAAAAAGAGAAATTTTTTTATTAATCAATTTTACATTGATCAAACAAGGAGCAATAGTTGAGTGAGTAGGAGACGTTAACGAATGCTGCGGCGGTGCATTGTCAAACCTACAATAAGGATCTACAATGTAAAAGCATATTATCCTTATCAGAAATTACTTCTTATCTTTATTTGAAGACTGATAATTAAACAGTACGTTCGATCATGTTAATCTATGAAAGGTTTGACAGAATTTTTTCCTTTCGACGAATTTGACTGTCCTCAAAATGTATGGTTGGCCATCGGTGGTGGAACATAAATGACGGCCTCATTAGAAAGAAATAAATAAAGAGGATATATAGGAAATAGGAGGCCGACGATTATGATAGGTGGAAATGGATCTATGCAATATATCCATTGATATTCAAGGAATGGAAGGAGCCTCGACTAGAGCCCAGCAAATATTTGTCAGCATCGCACTGAATAGCACCACTTTTTGTGGATGCGGTTCACTGTTGGCAGAAGTACGGGTTGGCACGATCAACATTATACTAACCACGCTCATACCAAGTGATCTCTACGGGAATTTTACATCACTATTTTAAAAGATTGAGTTAAAAAATCTGCTAGAGAGTATATTACTTTTTCAAGAATATTATCATCACTAGCGCTTTCAATTAAGATCTATCTCAAGTGTCTACTTTTTTATTTTATATGCCTTTATGGAAGAACTGCATGCGAGAGATGAAATGTATAAGCTTTGGTTCAAATGAATATAATTCACTTGCTTCTTCAGATATTTTAGGTAATAGTTCATGTATATTTAAAACTTGTTTTGAAATGATTAAAAAAACACATTATATATTTGATAAATTTATGACAAAAACGAATCGCCAAACACTCACCCGCAAACTCTAATAGAGTCTTGGTACTCCCTTGTACTTTTATATGAACTTGAGTGGCAAGTGTCTCATGTTTTTTTAATCATAATTTATGTTTTTATTTTTGTACAGAAAACATAGCATGAATATTTTTATGAATTATTGGTAAATACTCATGATTAAAATTCTACTCAAAACTGGGTTTTCCTTTAATTGAAAAGATATTTTGCATTCTATTTATTTTGCCTTTTTGAAATGTTAATTTCATTTAAATTCATTTTTATGTGCTTTCCAAACAGGCTTGGTATTTGAAAATTCAATTCACGAATTTTTCAGGGTTTACAATACTAGACCATGTACCACGAGAATGGTAAAAAATAAGTCAACATCATCATGGTCATTAGTGTTTTGACATCCTGCACTCATTTTCTAAGGCAATTATTCACAATTTTAGGTGAATTTCCCGTAGGATGAGGTGCAGTTTTTTTGAAATTGGAAATTTGGTGAAACAAAATATTTTCAGATCAACTTTCCTGCGCCAAATGCAGTTTCTTTTTGCAGTTTAGGATGTCGATTCTGCTGATATCTGAGTTTATACTCTAAGTTATTGAGCACTTTACTCTGATTGTAAACATCC
Source organism: Hetaerina titia (assembly GCA_037158775.1). Lineage (NCBI taxonomy): Eukaryota > Metazoa > Arthropoda > Insecta > Odonata > Calopterygidae > Hetaerina > Hetaerina titia. The sequence continues at coordinate 105,093,826 of CM073768.1, forward strand.
TCAGCTGAGCTTACAATCCAGAAAGAACGATTTTATTTTACTTTTTTCAACATCTATTTGAATCTTGCAAATCTGGATTAGGTAGATTTAAAAAAAGCTATTTATTATTCACAATTTACCATTTTTTATCACCTTCGTCGAATTTCTCAAAGGATTTCGTCAACAGTTAAGAGTTTTCCTTGGAAATTTTGTCTGATTAAGTTGAACTTCAACAGCATTTCAGAGTTCGTATTGCTAAAATACCGCTAAAATTGAGATTTTTAGAACCATATAATTTATGTGGGTTAAGTCATTTTCACGACATATACTGCAATCCAAATTAATGTAAAGGGACGTATAGCGACATTCGGATATGATCATGCCGATATTGTTACATAGTATTAAATAGGGTATTGTGACTATATTGGGACGAAACAGGGTTAAGAAAAGATGGGAAACCACGATCAATACGGGCACAATTATTGCAAATGTATTTTTTTAAAACACGTTCTTTGGATCATCTTATTTATTTGTCAGCAAAGGGTGAACTGTAAAAATATGATAGGAAACTATTGATCCTGAGATAAATTTGAACTGCCTAAATAGTGCTATTTCTGACAACTGTAAAATAATAAAATTAATGCTTGAAATAATTATTTTATTAGCATAAAAACTAACCTCAGGGTAAACTAATAAATTTACATATTCAATTATTCAGTTGAAAAAACTCCACACCGGTACGTTTTTCATGAAAACATGAAACGTATCATTATTTTTAACTAATCAATCTAACTGGTATTCAAACCAGTTCTTTTCTTTGAAAATTAAAGGGAAGGTTAACTGACAGAAGTTATTCACTTTTTTCACATTTTAGCTCATAACTAACGATAAGCATTAAGCTTTTAAGTGACTAAATATATCCGAAAAGTAAAAGTATTCTTGTTATTTGTAGAATACTACTTAAGCTATGCATTTAATAATGCATATATTTGTTGGATATTAAAAGTTGGAAAATAATGGGTTGGAATTACTTTTCTACCCTCGAAATATTAAATATTTCTTCAAGACAGTGGCATTCGTTCAAGCATTTGTTATTAAAAGTATGGCTTCAAACGAAATATTTCCTTAACTTATTTACAATAAAAATTATATATGACTTAGATAGACGTCGAAAAGAGGCATATTTAAACCAGTAAGCAAATTTTGAATATACATTACTTATTTACATTTCCGTTTAAAATGTAGGCATAGATTATGAACACTCATTCATCTCATTCAATCTCACTCACTCATTCAATCACGCATTCAATCTATCATTTATTCTCAGAATATTGTAAATATGCAGAAATCGCGGAATAACTATTTTATTACACATCGTAATAGCATTTCGTAGAACAAGAAACGCAATTTCTATAAAGGTGTTGAAGACCAACTCCAAAATGAACACCTTGGACATTGAATTTGGCCATTAATTTTCATGAGGATGTTTTTCTTATTGTAGCACGGTAAAAATTATCTAATAGTAGCTTGGTAAGTATATTGAGGAAGAGTTATTTCATTCGGGGATTTTTCCTGCTTCCCCATCTTAATTTACGTCGTCTGGAATCTCTCGGGAACATTCCGATCATTCAACGTTTTTCTTAATTTCACCCTGAGCATAAACTCTGGGAGTCCATACAATTCTTCCCTTGAGATTGGACGTCGTCACATGAGACGCAAAATAATGAAACGCTACTCGATGCCCTAAGGGCATTATTCCATAGAGACTATATTTTCATTTGCTTCCAACATTCCTTTACTCCGCTCTCTCGTCCCTTGCCGCCTTCCAGTCTCCTGATCTTATACCTTTTTATGATACCGAGAGTCTCGTCTCTCTTCTGTTTGAGAAAGCCAAATCCTCAGGAGAAGGCGAAAGATTTAAAATGAAAAGTTACAATCCAGATAAAATTATTGTTAAAGGGAAACAACATAAATATTTCCCATAAATAAAATAAGTAAAGAAAATACTATGTTTTTGTAAACCATTAATTTAGTGCTAATTTCAAAAAAGACCAGTGAGCATTGTAGACCTAAGCTGAGTGAATAACGTGAACAACCTCGTAGTAAATATCAACCGAATAGTAACTTGGACAACTTTCGGTGTTGCTACCAACCCTTTTCCCATAAGTTCATTCATGACTATTGACTTAAATAAAATACTTAAAACGAATCCAAGTATTCTTTTGGGTTATGATTTTAAATTACAAGGGTACTGTTTTTATTCCGACCATGAATGAATATATCTCTATCTCCAAAACCAAAGACGATGATGGGCAGACCGAGCGCATATCCACCGTATATCAACTGTAGTTAAATCATTTAACTGTTTTCCCATTCACATACAAATTTACCGTCTTCACAAGTTTTAATTTTACAATATTCAAATTAAGTTTTATCCCAAACCGTGTTTAGTAAATAGTCCTCACTTGTATGCATAAAAAGTGGCTTGGGAGTGGCTCTTTCTTGAACCTCATGATCAGACATAATTCAGCTGACACTGCATAAGTGTGTATTTATATAGGATTTGCTGATTTGCATAAGAATGTGTTTATGACTGTGATTATACTGAACAATATATAGAGACTAATTTAACAAGTGAATGAATTACAGTGAAACTTCCAGATGAGTTTAACTAAATTTACTGCGTATCGCCAATGAAAGCTTATTTTGTTTTCGCGATTAAAATCACTGATATATCATGAATTTATTGTGCATAGTTATATCTTCATTTTAGCATTTCACTGGCAAAAGTAAGCCTTGCTTGTTATCCTTCCCACGGTCGCAATTTCGTTTTATTTAACACAGCATGAATTAGTCATACGGCAAAATCAGAAGACAGTTTAATAATTAGAAGCTCAATTGATTCGTATTGGTCATAGAAGTACGAAATAGTAGTATGCTAGCAATGTCGTTGAACAAAGAAATAATCGAGAGGTTCACAGTGTCAGGTTGAAGTAGGCTCATTGAGCATATCCGAGTGTTCGCCGTGTTTAATTTCCGCCATTGAATTATTTAGCCTCTAAATTTTCTTTACAGAACACATTTCCAATCTTTTCTATTACGATTATAATCCATCTATCGATGAAGTTGTAGCCAAGTGCACCGCATTGCAGTGAAATGGGAGACAAGTGTCGGGAAACTGCACTTAAAATCCAAACGGTGAGACATTTGAGGCATTTAAACTTCCATTGCAATCAAATAGTTGCAAAGGCAAAGGAACTCCATCTTGAATGGATGAGTTCACCTTAGACTTAGCTCAGGGTCACGTCTACCCTCGCCTAGAAAATCCAGCCTTTGGTCAGTTTTCATTTAACTGTTGCTGGCTTTAAATACTTAATAACTTTTCAACTATCAGATAGAGTCGATCATTTTCACGATGTTAATCGGCGCATTATTCAATTAACATCATCAGTACGGTATATTTCGTCAAAGATTAATTGACCACAAATCCTTTGTCCCTTTTATAACATAATCAAAAGCATTAGACATGTATAGAAAAACATATAAATACTTTATTATATAATATAAATAACTCATTATATATGCATATATATACATAAAAACCATAAACACAGTAATCAACCCGAAGGTCGGTTTAGTAGGTGATGGTAGAGCTCACCCATGTACCAAGCCCGACGGCGTGTGAAAATTCACACATCAGGGTAGGGGGGCCAGTTCCTTTCCCTGTGCCGGTTATGGTTTCCCAGGAAGACCTGATACCCGAAAAATCAACTAGCTTGGGTGGAGCTGCAGGTGCCCAAAGTGGTAAATAAAGCATAAGCCCGGGAATCGAACCCGGGACCCTCCGGTCAGTAGTCCAACGCTCTATCCCCTAGACCACCGCGACCCGCATATGTATATATATATATATATATATATATATGTACATAAAATGTTTTACCCATGTCTTCCACTTTCAGAACTACAGCAGATAAAGCATATGCCCCTTATCCCGCATATTTATCAACATACTCAATGGGACTATTTTCCGATATTTTCGAGCTCCAGCGCAAGGTCGTGATCACTTCCATGGCGTCTATTTGTAAAATAATAAAGTTTTGATGAAATGAAAAAATCAGTTCAACTCTTATGGAATCCTAGGTCTTAAACGAATTTCTACAGACAATCAGTTATTGATTGGAATAGTTGGGAGTTTTCCAAGAGAGAGTAACTGAGAAGGTAAGTCGAGAGGCATAGAGCGTCTCGTTTTAATTACTTAAACCTGGAGAAATGTCATACGTTTCGTCACACAAAACATATTAGAGAAGATATTCAAACATTCTCACGTTAAGGGGACACTGAAATACTCCACGTCCGGGGATGCAGTAATGTTGGCATCTTCGGACGAATTTCTTCGGATGATAGTAGGTGTTGAAGAGAGAGAGAGGTGAAAGGCGGAAGAGGTGGAAGACTTGAACTATGAACTATATGAACTCTGGAGTAGATCTAGTTGATGTTAAACTACTTTCAGTATTCACTTGAAATGTTTTCAGTCAGTATGCAAAGTAAAAATGAAGTAAAATAAGCGTTACCTACCAAATGTTGAAAGGCAAATGTCAAATGAACAAGGGAGGGGGAAAAAAAGGTGAAATATTTTAGCATGTGACTCCCGTTATACTTCCTCGGAACTAAAGTTACCGAAGAGAGTGATATACAATCGCATAGTTTAAGAAGCGAGTAACTGAGTTATGGAAGATGAGCAGTAAAGCCTGCCTACCTAGAGTGATTCAAAAGGCACATAAACCTAGAAGGTAGTCTAGAGACTAGGCAGTTACGAGCAACTATCATGGGCACACAATGGAGGGAAATACATTAATACTCTTTTTACGGTAGCCCGTCGTGAGTAACTGCAAGGCGACTTGCCATTTGGAATTGGGTCAGACAAACGGAATAATAATCCTGTGGAAAGCTAAAGTGAAGCAAATCTGGTAAGAACGCTTGTAATTAAGAAGATTTCAAATTTTAAATCCTAGGCTAAAATCATTATGTTTAAGAGTGAAGAATAAATCACTAATAAAATCAAATTGAAAGCACAAAATTATTATTTGCAAATTTTAACTAATAGTTTTTGCCTGAAGAAAAATGTTACAACTTTTTCAAATTACACTGACTCAACTTTGATTCATTTTCTTTTTCCGCAGTGTACATTGTGTTTGTGTGCTGATACCTCTTTCTTTAAGTGTTTAGTCATTTCAAACCTTTTAATGTAATTGCATATTCCGAGCATGCATTATTTACCAGAGTATACAGTAGAAGATAACCAAATAACCGGTTTACCCAAAACAACGCAAAGTTCCTAATCGATTGTAGAACAGATCTAATGTTCTCAATTGATATTCACTAGATAGTATAATAACGATGCAAAAACCTCTTTTCCGTTCAATTAAAAACCCAAATACTTCAAAGTGTCGTTCCAAATGTTTATATGAACTTGGTTCCATTGGAATTTCCTCAATGCCGAAAGTCATTAAACGATAAATTACATTTTGGGTTTTTTCATTAAGTCTTAATTGGGGCCAGATGGAAATTATAAAATAATTTCTACGTACTAATTCGGAAATTGAAATTTTGAGATGCTAATAAGAGAGACAGCGTATTACGTATTACGCCAGGCAAGGTAATTCCAGTGTCCATAGGTCGAACCTTCATTGCAAAAATCTATCCGGGCTCTTCCTGTAAAGATGGAATATGAACTCACTAGAGTTTATTTGCTCAATTTAAATAAATTAAAATTTAATCAAGCTCTAATTAGAAATGGCGCAAATTACTTCTAAATCGAAGTAGAGACACACACATTCATTAGGGGAATATATTTAATGATGAACATGTATAATACCACGCGGAAATATCACAGGACATATTTCCTGTTCCTAAGTTTTAAGGTTTAATAAATCATAGGACTAAAAAAATTATTGTAAGCCGTAATCACTCAAAGTATAACAAATTATGCATTATTAAATGGCAAAATTTACAAATAGTAAAGTTAGAATGAACCCAAAAAATCAACTTAAAACGTTAAAGTACAAGGGATGAATTTATAAAAGTAGAATTACAACAAGGTAGAAAACGGGAAATTGCATCAATTGCTGGTGCCCTCCCAATATAGTCACGACTATAAATTTTAAACAGAAAGCTTGACATTGATTATTAAAAGCAGAAATACATAAATGTATAATACTAATGTACGTATGAGTATAATACTAATTATATACAATATAGAAATGCATAATACTGTTTTCAGGATTTACCAATAGTTTTAATTCCCTTCAATTATTTTCCAAATATTTTCGAGCCTTCATCGTTAAGAATAAATTTTACGGGTCTATCCCTACAAGTTATCTAATGGTGACACCGGGTTTTCCTCATTAAATCACTCTCTCTCTCTCTCTCCATGCTTCATATTTATGCTCCATCCTCAAAACACTTAAGTTATAATGACCTTAGCTGTTGACACGCTTCACGATAATCTAATGTCAATCAAACTTCGAGTACTTGAGGCTTGATGGAAAATCCGAGCAATAGCTGACATAGTCCGGGAACGGGGAATGAGAGAAGCTTATTAAGGGAGCCAAAGATGATGGAGCAAGGTGAAAATTGGCGTTCGGCTTGTTTGGTTTGGAGGCGAACGAGAATTGACTCGCTCCTTCAGCACTCTCTACCGGAGCAATCCCCTCGCCCCCGCCCTCCCTTCACTTCCCGCGTCACAAATACCAATCTTCCACCTCCTACCAACGGATCCCTCGATTCGTTTTATCTCCTGACCCCCCCCCCGTTATCTTCCTTCCCCGCTCTTCACCCACAAATTCTTCGTCTCCTATCCTTCACTCCAAATCATCCTTTCCCCATCCGAAAACCCTCCCCTCCATTCGTAAATAGAGCTAAACCTTATACCCAATCCGATTTGTCGTTGACAAGGGGACTGGTTCGTCGTGCTGACAAACGCCAGACATTGTGTCGCGGTCAACCACAAGGCTTCCGCTCCCACGCCCCTCCTTCCCCCAGGCCCCCCTCTCTCCCCAATCCCCAAGCCGCTCTCCCCAACCACCATCCCTCACAGCCACCCTCCGAGACCCGCATCCTCCTGGCCCACTTTGGGAGTGCACTCCGAGCGTGGAGCCACGCCCTCCACGGCCCACTCGGGGTACACACCAAACACAACACACTCACACACAAGCATGGTGTAAAAAACACACACACGGACCCGGAGCGGGTTTCAGGAGTGGATTCGTAAGGTGGAGGGGGGGTGAAAGAGAGAAGAGGCGAGGGGGAGACAGAGGCCCTCCCTCCCCACCGTTCCTCATGTTGGTAGGAGATATTTACGGTGGGTGAGTGGGGGGCGAGAAGGTTTGAGGGGGTAGGAAAATGGGGTGTGAAAGGGGGTTGGTACGCTCGCCTCATAACGCGCCCGACGTCGCGCTTTCGTATTCCGCGCTCAGAGTGGACGTTAAATTATGAGTACTCATGGGAAGTATTTATCGTGGGCGCTGGTCTTGTTGGCATTGACGAGAATACAAAACCCCCCGCCAACTCAGAGGTCACCAGTTTGAAGCCTGATACCGGTATGGAGGCTGTGTTGACGTATATCGATGTTATGATTTTTATTTATGGAGAGTCGGTGTGAAGAATAACTCACGCATCTATAGCTATTAGCTAGTATGTACAAGTCTTATACAGTGTCTGTACAAATGCACATCAGCATAAGTCCTTTGCTACAAAAGTTGAGTGACAATATTTAATGAGGAGAATTCTGGCCAGTAGTGTGAGAATCGAAAGGCGGCCCTTCACGAGGGCCAGAGTACGGCATTACCACACCACATAGATTATAACTGGTAAAAGGATCACCAGAAATTATAAAAGTTTCGGATTCGGGGTAGTCGGCCAAATACTCTGATAAATAAGGCTTCATGTAGGATTGCAATTCCCATAAGCCCCTTATCCTGGTAAAGACTTTTACGTAAGTTTTACTTGCACTTAATTAAATAAAAGTAAGTACACGGAGGATAAATAGTAGAATACAAATAAACGCTAATGGAATATCAATGTTCTTGAAAGAAAAATAAATCACCATTAAACACCCCATATCTATATCAGCCAGTAGTAGTAGCTACGGAGATTCTGAACATTCTGAAATTGACAACAGTTTCAACAAAAAACCCTCGAAAATTCAGAAATTGAGTCATGGTGGTGTCATGGATTTTTTGCGGATTAAGCAATACGATATTCAATTATGTTGATATAAAAAAGAAATTTATTTGCAATAGAGTCAAGCTATATTACCATTGAAATATATCTTGGAATTAGTTGATATGGCTCGGGAGAGCCTTAGTAAATTCAAAAAGTAATTTCAACCACTAGCGTTATACATGTATGATTGCACAGAGAGCTGGAAGGGAAATAGATAAGGTATTCTTATTTACAGGTATTATATTTCCTATGAAATGTTATCATTTTTCACCTCCTGTTACACTACTAGATACCAAAAAACAATGTTTTATTGTAACTTAAGGCTATCTATGCACTGTGACCTACTTATTTCTTTCCCATCGCACATTTTGAGACACATTGCCCAAGATTACATGAAGAAATTCGTTCATCCAACAAGTTTCCATTACAGAGAAGATATCGCACTTGCAATTTACTTCATAAAATAGCCAAATAGTTGAAGATCCAACTGGCAAAATCGTATTACAAATTCCCTCACCGTATCGAAAATACGGATTTCAGATGCTACTTCTTCTATTAGGAAATAAAACGGAAAAGGCAGATAAATGCAGCGGGATGATAAAAGATGAAAAGCTTTTATTTACGACGCCTAATGTTAGTTTGGGGCATTATGAATTACTTATAGCAATACCGTAACTGAATATGACACTTATTGATAAAATAATTATTGATTGTAAATATGATGGAGAAAAGTAGAACATTTTGTATCCACGTAAGGGCGATATAAGAATTATTTACCTAGTAAGTTATATATTTTTTAAAGTTCATTCATATTTCAATATTTATAACCTGACAAAATTGGCTCAGAATTCTTCCGAAATGTACAGGAAGTGATTTATTGATTTTCATTGAAAATATTACTTAGCTGTCAAATAGCCTCCGATTAATTTATCATACGTAGGAGGAATGGAGCAAGCACTAATATGTAAATAATATCATTAAATAGGAAGAGAGGAAAATAAATAAGAAGAGAGGCATAAAGAAGACAGAAGAGGGGCATAGATAAGAGAACTTCTGGTGAGGGAGAGAGAACGAGAGATAAGGGCGGGGGAGAAGTGAGGGTGGGGAAGAGTGGGGGAATCTCTGGGAAGGGTGTACCGACACGTAAGGGAATCTGGGTGGGGGAAAGGCGGGGAAAAAGGGAGGCCACTGAGATCGAATGAACATTGCGTAGGACGCTGTACGGTACCCGTTTTTCCCCGCCATTGTTGATCTTCACAGTTGCCCCCACGGTCCTTTTAACAAAGGAATGGATACATCCGCAGCGCTTAAGTGCCATGATCAGCTGTTTCACCTCTCCAGCACCGCTGACGCCTCCCTCCCAGGTCATTCAGCCTCATGACGCGTTCCTCTCTCTCTCTCTCCACCTACGTGAACGCGGAGGAACGGTGAAAAAAAACACGGAAGACGGAGAAGAAACGGTGAATCGTACGCGGGAGATAAAAGGAAGCGGAGGAGCGAGGCGGAAGTGTTTTCAGCGGCCGGGGTTGGTGGGCTTTAAAAGGCATTTTGGGGTGGGGTTGGAGGCAGTTTGGGAAGTGGTGTGATGGAAGGGACAAAAAGGGTAACGGAGAATGGTGGGGGGGGGAAGGAGAGCAGAGTGTCGGGATCTGAGAGGGCTACAGGGGGAGTTGATAGACGGTGTGGTTCAGGAAGTTTGGATGCGTCTGGAATGGCCTCTCTCAACGCAAAACGTACCTTTTAGCAAGAAATATGACCGAATAGCATCCGCTAGTGGATGCAGGAGGGAACCTCAAATTAAAACTGCGATTTTCAGTCTATGTGAGAAATTTACAGCCTCAGAACTGTGTGATTCCAACTGTGTTCAATAACAAATTCCCCCTTTAACAAAGGGAGTTCTGCTCACGCAAACTCAACCAAATCGCTGATTTCCAAGGTATATGTTGAATTATTCATTTAGTTTAACATAATATCTTCACACTACAAGGCGACTGCCTTTGATTTATCAACTTTTTCGCTCATTCACTGTGAAGAAAACTTTTAATGAGATTTTTTAATCATAAATAATATCAGGTTAAAACTGTACTTAGTGATTTAACAGATAAATAAATGCTCAATTCAAGAGAAAATGTTAACAAAGAGCAAAGAAATTATATGTACTCGTAATTTAAGATACTCGAAATACAATTTACATCACTGGTCCTACATATTATTCGTAATTTTTCTGCTATGAGAATGACCGTTTCATAGTTTTAATTGGAATGGTACAGATAAATACTGTTCTTGAGGTAGTAATGTTTTATGGTTTCATATACAAATGATTAGAAGAACAATTTAGTTTTCATAAACGGGTGGATTCCAAATGAGACGATCGAGTGACAAAACTATACCAGCTCGCATATCAACTTCAGTTAAACGTCATCGAAGGAGACCAACTTCGTCTGGGAGAAACTCCAGCCCGAATACCACATAGGTTGAGCGTGTAGAGAACAAATACAGAGCGTCTCTAACTCCAAATTCGAAGCGAATCCGTGGAATACGCTCGGGCTATCCTTCCTTCAGGACCGATCGGGTTGAATGTGGTACGTGATCCACAGATCAACTCAAGTTCCGCGATGACGAAACGACAACTCCTCCAAGAAAAAAAAATAAAAATCTTTTATCCGAAATGGGAATAAAACATTATTCTCCAGAATGAGCTCTGCGGATTTCTCTCTCAAATGCTAAGCGGACCGCGTACAACCCAAGCACACGTTTTTTTAAATAAAAAATCGATGCCTGTGGAGAACGTCCGACACCTTCGGAGAGGGTGATTGTGGCGAGACCGTGGTCCCACTCGGATTGGGGCGGTGGAGAGTGAAAACTGGATCGAGTTATCGCACGAAGGAGGAAGTTGGTAGAATATAATGGGAATATGGGAATCGGCGAAAAGTACGGCATAGGGACTCGATCAGAGGGAAGTAGGGGACGCGATAGAAACGGGTGAATTTCTCTCGGAATCGAGCCAGACTGCCGATACTACCCCTCTCCTCATACATCTTCCTCCTCGGACCGCGGCTGAACTCACTCATTTCGCCACCCCCCATCCATCCCCCGCCGGTGCAATTTTATCTCCTTCCACCCCATGTCGTCCCCAAGACCCCTCTCATACCATTCCGATCCTTCCTTCTTTTCTTCACGTCTCCTACCCACCACCACAGACTCAAACTGGACGGCACAGACGGGTACCCACAAAAGATTCGATCAATCAAATCCAAAATCTGTCGCACAAGGGTCAGAGGGCGGGGATGATGTCCGATAGATGGGTAAGAGGCTATGAGATTGAGCAGCCCTTTGCGACGAACGAATGGTGCAAGGGTCGAGGAAGGGAAGGGTTTTGAAGGAGGGGAGAAATGGGTGGGATGGATTGGCGGCGTGACGTGAGGAAGCGGCTGGAGTGTTTAGCGGAACACTGAAGTTTCGTGGAGAGGGAGACTCGGAGTGAGGGAGATACGGGTTTTGTGGTGGAGGAGGTGCACCGGGTTTCTTTGAGGGATCGGGAAGACCCGGCGGTCTCCAAAACGCGGTAGGGTTTTGGAGGGTTGTGAGAGGGGCATGAAACGGGGCTATGGAAAGGGGGTGAAATTGGTTGGGATGACTTGGTGTAAGGGAGAACATTGAATGAGGGGGAGAGCAATCGAAGGGGGGAAGGGATTGTATTTGTGCGTGTTTGCGTGCAAGGGGAGTTGGTAACCCTCTCTCACTCTCTTTCTTTCTTCTCTGTCTTTTTATCTCTTGCCCCAGGGAGAAGGAAGAGCGGCAGTGAGCGGGAAAATAAGAGGGAGAGGGTGGCGCTAAAGAGATGGTTTGTCAGCCGCGGGTGTTTGGTCGGGCGGGGAGAGGGTAGAGAGCAAATGGGGTCGACTACGTGAGGGGGGGGGGGTTGCGGAACACTCTGGTTTGGACAAGGGTTCGGGTGAGAGGGAAAGAGGAGGAGATCGGGGTGGATCGAAGGAGAGAATCGGGGGATGGGGTTGACAAAAACAACACGAGAGGAAACAATGGGGAAGGGAGGGAAGAGGAAGGCGAAAAGAAGAAAGAAAATAATGGGATCGATGAGATACGGACGGCCAGGACGAAAACAATGTGGCTCTAATTGGGCGACTTTGAGAGCATCGGGCACTTTGTTAAGAGCAAAAACCACGCCCTGAAAATCGCTGGGAATGACTTATGCAAGAGGAAGTAGCATAAACGTCAATAGCATGAAAGTTGGAAATGGGGTGGTGGAAGCATACATTTCGGAAAGTTTGAACAGAATTGAAGAGGGGAAAATGCGAAAGAAACTTCCTTTGAAAAGGTCCCCTGTAAAGAGCTAAATGTGAAAAACATTCACGTGGTTATATTAAGGTACAGGAACACAGTTTACAAACATTTTCGTCAGCTAAAGATATAGGGGAAATTAAATGGGAAAAGTGAGAAACAAGGCCGAAGTATAAAGAGTCCAGTCGTTAAAATAAGAAAAAAAGGAATATTCCGATTCTGAGATATCGAAAAGAAATATTCGAGCAACCTTTTCATTTATTTAACTTCTACATGAATAAACTTCTACAACTTCTACATGAGTAAAAATATTTTAAAAATGTAAATCGGCTATGCGTGAGATGATATTTATTTATTTGAACATAACACTACTAAACAATAATAATACCAAAACTGTGCGGAAAATAAAAAAGGGAGGTGATTTAGACTGTATCTTACAAGCATGAAGATGTATGAACAATAAGACTGCCAGAAATGTTGAGAAGAGTAACTAAGCTATCGGAAAAAGCTTTTATAATCAAGGAAAAGTGTATTCTTTAAATGGTTAGCTCTGCTAACTTCTAGAGCAAACTAAATGTAATGAATTCGGTTACGTTGCCGCTTAACCTCCCTCGTGGTTTTCGCATCGCTGAAACCCCTTAAAACGTAAGTTGGCGCGGCGAAACGTAAGCAGGGGTGACTGGAGGTTGCTGAAGTGAAAGCATAAAGAGTTACAGGCTGGTTCGATGCGGTGGAGGAAGAGACGTGGGTTTAGGGGGAAGCGCAGATAGCGGAGGAGGAGGGAGAAGAAGTGTGAAGCGAGATAGAGAGGCATGAGTGGGGAGGCTCATGGAGCAGGGGTGAAGTGGGAAAAGGAGGAGGAGCGGGGAGGATAAGGGCGAAGGAAGAAGAGCGGGGAAGTGCTCTTGTATATCGTCCCTTCGTCGGCACGGATGTCCGCTCCTTCCCTCCACCATGGGAGAGGGGATTTGTAGTACGGGAAAAATTTTTCGTTGCCTGCGCCGAGGGAGTGGGGACTTTAAAGTGAGTGAGGAAGGGGTACGTTCATTGGGGTTGGGGAGAGGTAGCCGCGAGGGGGGGAGTAAAGGGAGAGGAAGGGTTGGATGCATCCGGGACACGCCACCTTTAGAGACATCGCGGCTGCGAGTGCGATGCTCTCCAACGACAACGAACCCCTCAGCCAAAAAAAAGTCCCGTGCCTTTTTTATTTGATAAACGATGTTATTAATGGCAGTTCTGAGTGGAAATGGAAGCGTATATTGGGAATGAGAGTTTTTAAAGACTCTTCTCTTTTAAACTCAGAATTCTTTTTTTCCGTCGCCAAATGAAAGTCTCGACCAGCCGATACCCTTTCAGGAAATGTATGCTGATCGGTCCAGGAAAAAATGTACACTGATGAACAGTAGCATATGTTTGCTTTTGCCAAAAAAAATGGCTTCCTTAATTATAATCTTCGTGGAGCGTTCCTCCCATTCATAGGCTTCATTTCAATGTGTACCTTAATTTCGCATACTTGGTGATTGAATGATAATACGTACTTGTGGGCAGAGGAGTGAATTAACTACAAATTAATTTGATTTTCCTATTTGACAAAGTTTCAAATACTTCAAATAACTGTAGCGGGGCATATCTTATATTTCTAAAATATTTTTTTAGGATTGAACATTCTTAAAATGAACACCTAACTAGTTTAAAAATAGCTTTACACTCCAATAGCATCTCCTTCCTAAATAATCTATGGGAATAAAACTGTTGATATACGATAAAAACAAGAAATTAATTATTAAATAACGTAACGCGAAATATCTATAGTGGCTTAAACCGTTAGCAGGTTTGAAAGCAATAATTGGCCGTGGATGTAAAATTTGGTTCCATATGTGTCAACGTTCATCAATTTTGTTCATAAGTATTAATTCGTTATACATATAAGAATGGAGTTACTTTATTTACCGTATTTGGTTGAATTAGGAATAAACATCAGGCCAGAACATCAAACACCACAAGCAGGAAACTGAAATCTTTTAGAATCGAGAGACCCATGCCTCTATAAACATCAATATTAGAACCTTATAGTTTCAGGCGTAACTTTGTGGAAGCTTTCCATATTGGAGAGAAATGATAATTAACAATTGTGATTTCAACTATACTATAGTGGAAATCACAATTGTTAATTAATATTTCTCTCCAATAAACATTGGAGTTTCAACTTGGAATTAAACTCAGCCACAAAATATATGATGAAATCCATTCAATGAAAAACTGGACTAAATGACTAAAGACGGCTTTTCCTTCAAGAAACTAGATATTAAATTAGGAGTAAGAAAAGCATTGGAGCAAAAGAGAAACATAAATTTCAATAGAAAGAAAAGAAGTTAGAAAGCTAAAATACGTTAGATCACGAGTCTCTGAATCATTAAGAATAGATTAATTTACATAAAATATTTTCAAACAACCTATTTGGAGAACCTAGATCTATTAATTGTCAATTTACTCATTTGCAGCAGTATGATCTCTTTACTGGTTGTAAAATCTCGGATAAAATACGAAAAGGTTTTATATTAATTATCACTAATGGCCAAAAGACGGCTACTATTATGTCCAAACCCTGTAGATCAGTCAAATAAAAGTAAATCCTTTGGGTAGCTTTAGTCTAAATCCAAATATTACTCTATTCTAAGTTGCAGGCATTCTGATAAATGAGGGCAGCTCATGGCATGTGCATGCTTTACGCCCCATAGGGCTTATGGTTTGGTGAGCTCTGCTCTCAAATCTCTAGTCAAACTTCGAATTCATTACTGTGATTATGATATTTGATCCTGTGCTATAAACATGGATTAATATAAAACTTACTAACACTGAGAGAATGTCATATGACCAGATCAAGTAATTGCAGAAACATATCATTTCCAGTGCCGCCATGATAGTCAACGAAGGCCTTTTGTGTTTAGTCAGACCATAAATATATGCTTCTATCATCAAAAATTAATCATGTACATGCAATTTATTAAAAATTGATCAAATAAGGGCCAAATATAAGAAAACGCATTATTTTTGGAGTAAAATAATTTAAATAATAATCAGAATACCCAGATAGGTAGCAGATAATTGGGTCAGGTAGGACCAAAAAAAATATTGTACATATCTATAATGATATTTCAAGGATAGAACATATAGTTCTGTTGACCAGGAGAGTACTATTGATCGAATGGGAGGAGAAACCACAGGGAAGTAGATATTAATGCCAAATACTTGTCCTATATGGGAGGTTCAAAACTCGAAGTTCATTCTGTTTAATTTGTTACACTTTAAGTAAATATTGGAGAATACCGCAAACTCGGGTAGCAAAATCTCATCAACTCAAACGCCTGCGCAAACACACGTGCATTTATACGCGCATTTGAATATAAAGAGCTCATAAAGGTGCTATGCCTTCCAAAATTAACCTAAAAACTTGAACATAACATGAAGTACAACGTAATTAAAGCATCCATTAAGTAACGACGACTCACGGAAACGATCAAGCCTTTTAAGCCCATAGTAATACAGCTACACCATTTCTCCACTGAACGCCTCTCGGTTCAACCAGCTTGATGAAAGGGGAAATCCACTACTGATCATTAATGGCTGGCCCTTAAAAGTCAGAAGCATTTTCGTCAGCAGCGCAGCAAGAAGTAATGTTTGTTCAATGAAAAGACGGTAGGCAATGGGAGCCCATCTAATACACAATATCCAGTAATTTTCCGGAAATTAATATTTGCGGAAAGTTGCTTCGTTAATCGATTTCAAAATATCAAAGAGACACGTACCCTCAAAAGCGCTGTGAAAATGACAACTCTTGTCCATAAGATCAAGCAAATATATGAGAATATATTTGTTTACCAAGCCGTATTCAATCTGTGGCTGCTATAGAGTAAGAGATTGAATAATGACGATGACAAATAAAGTTGTAGGATGGAGAAAATCTAATAATAAGAATGTATGCACCACAATAAATGGAAATTAGCAAGTTTAAAGGTTATGGCATTAGCAGGATTATGGGTTAGTAAAGTACATGTCGTATTTAATAACTAAAGAAATTAGAAAAGATGGGAAACGAGCACATTTTTAATGTACCACCAAATTAAGGTAGAAGGAATTATTTACACCAAAAGCTAGGAGATGAACGAGAATAATGGTTAACCCTGTAAGAAGGACTTCTTTAAGCAATTTATTATAAGAGGTGAATAATGTAAAAAGAACCAACTTCAATCGATGCAACTAAATGTGCAATGCCGTGCGAGTTCAAGCAGTTATGCTTAAAAGAGTTTGAAGAAACATTAGCAAGTTCGAAAAAATACATTGAACGAAAAACTACTTTTGACGTAAAAGACATTTTATCCCAGATCACTTGACCATAGCTATTATGATAAAACCGAGAACTCAGGGGCTGAAAGAGAAGCAACGAAAGAGACAGCGCAATAGGACAGAAGCTAAATAAATAATCTAAAAATTAAGTAATTCAAATCAACGTAAGATTTCAAAGGCTCATGTGTACCACGTCATCTCCTACTAACGTAGCATTACTTCTTCAACCTATTTTCTGTCCTCACCCGCTCATCTCGAACTCAGCAACTCTGATCAAACCAGGGCATTCAATCCCAGTAGGATGCAGAATCAGGACTGTTTAAGTAGGAAGAAATGACCCTCTGAATACAGGTTAAGTATTTGGACTAACCATCCATTCCCATTAAAACAAATTTTGCGTAGAAACCTTTAGATCAGCCTCGGGATCTAAGGACGGATCAACAGCAAAATACTTAAGCGAACGTTAATGGACTTTGAGATGAGATCACGGAATTTTAAAACCGCCGGCGGGCCCTCAGCCCAATGAAATCTACCAAATCTACTTAAATGATGCAAAGTTTAAACCGTTAACTTTTAAATGCTCGTTGTCCTAATAAGATTAAAGACGAAGAAGTCAAAGGATCATTTGATCAACATTTATAACAGACAAATGAATAATCTCGAAATAATGATACATATATTTAACTTGATGCCATAACACCAAAGTACGAGCAGAGAAGAAGTATTCCGGAATAATTAGTAAATAAATCCTAAATATATTAATGCCTGAAAAATGAGAAATCTTAATATATTTCGGAGACAGTAGAAACATAGCCATCAACGCAACCTCGTTTTCCGCACCGAAACATAAACAAGGCAACTCAATACTATATCTTCAGGTGGACTAAAAAATAAAGACGCTGTTTATTCTCTGATACACAAAAGGAATGGCACAAACGTTATGAATTCCATAGCTAGAAAGGAGCGGGATTTGGGTCATACCATCTTCTATAAGTGCAGATGCAGAATCAATAGGCAAAGGTCGGGCGTACGACAAAATGCAGAGAACTGAATCGGAATTTCCTCAAAAAGATATAAACAGCGAACAAATTCGATGATGAAAGTAAAGTTAAGAGAAAATGACGAACTTTCATTAAATGTACGATGGAAACGACTAATTATTGTGTCCATAAAAGTAACTAGGGAGGTTCTTGAATTTTAAAGACATCAGCGCAAGGAAGTAATGTTTGATGTAAAGAATCCATCGGAAAAGCTTACTCAGGGAACTTGAGTAAAGGGAAACTCGAGAACAAGAAGAAGAATTTGAAGAAGTCAGGCGGAAAAACAGACAGAATATTGAGATGGAATCTGAAGCCTTTGGAAATTGAACAGAAAATAAAAATGAAAGATGAATTCAAAAGCAAAGGCAGAAGGGATGAATACCAATACGCTAATAGGAAAATCATGAGGGCAGAACTGAAACCTCGAACTACTTATGTAAAATCAAAAATTTGCTAAAAATCTGTGGCACACCACATATCAAACGGACATGATTAAACTATTTCCAGAAACACCTGGGAGGATATGACAATTAATTGCATTTTTCAGTTGTTTTCGAACTTTATACTTGCACATTGCAATTGCAAGGACTCATTACCATTATACACGAAAATGCCAGTAGACATCAATAAATTCTTCCAAACAACTTGAAGATGGAGTCAACATTACTGCTGATGTGACCATAACGTTGAAAAGATGAAAAGGAGTAGTAATATAGAAAATGAAAGGGCTACTATTGGAGATGTCTTTCGGAGAGTTCTGAGAACATCATTATGAAAACGAAGAGTTCTTTTCGCACACATACTTGGGCAGAAAAGTAAACTCAGTAGGCCCAAGGATCGACGGAAATGAGAAAACTAACCGGATTGACTAAGAACGTGAAATACTTAATCGAAAGAATGGATTTGAAGGGCTGCGAACAAATAGAGCATCGGAAATAAATAGAATAATAAAAATAAATGAAGAGATCATCAGAATTTGAGAGCGAATTGAAGAAACTACAAAAAAATCATAATGTGTATTGTACGTTATCTCTAAGATCTCAAAGATCCCAATCTCATCATTCTGCCTCCCGACGCTTAGTAAAGAATGGATCGTTTTCTAATAGCCCATTAAACTGCTATTTAATCTGTATCCGAACATGCTATTTTTTCTTCTTGCTGTGTCATATTTTATGAAACCCTTCTACATTTTGAAATGCTAATTTCAATTTCTTGTTCGTGATCAGGGAATTGACAGTTGGATCCGCCCCCAGTGATTGACGATGTTATATTTTAGTGCACAAAATGAGAAGTATTGAAATAAAACCTAACCGCAATAATCACAAGTAGATCTTTGAGATTTAATCATTTCACCAGAGCATTTCATCTCTTTTTGAAGTTTTAGAAAACGAAAGAATTTTATTTTAAGATAAATAAAAAAAACACATGACTGAGTCACGCATTTGGAGGTTTATCTTTCTAAATATTTTCTGTTGCCTTTTACTGAAATTTGAACAAAAATTCGCAAGATATCCATTTCAAATCTAGGGGATTTCTAATATTTTACGAAGTAACTTTTACTCAGACATTATGCCAGAAGTCTTTTGATCTAATTACTACACTGGCATAATTTTATAATTAGCTTTTTATACTTGACGCATTTCTCCAATTATTAGGTCTACGAAAGTATTAATGGTTATCTTCAATTATCCGTGGAAAGGTTAACTCGCATCCGAGCTTACTTTAGTTAGTGAAATTTGACAACAGCTTTCACAGTAAAATCGAGTTAGTTCAATTGTGATTAAAGTGAAATTTTTAATTGTAATAGATTTTTGTTATCTTGTACGTTTTGTCTCCGTAATATGCACGATGATGTACATTCTACCTTCAATTATTACTATGAGCGAAATTATTTTGCAAAATTTCATTATCAAAATTATTTCTCATAACATTCGATTCAAAAATTGTTGAAAAATTTTTACCCAGCCAGTGGAACAAAATGTGATTGGTTTGGAAGGTAAGGTTTTTTCGACATGTGAGGTTACGATGGAGGGATATCTAACGCCTCTCCTGGGTAGAAAATCCTCTGGTAGTATTGAGTTGAGAATTATATTAACATAATATTAGGGCAGCAGACTATTTTTAACTATGGCAAATAAGGTAGAAATATAGGAGAGTTTTCTATTTTCACTATGAATATTTTGTCACAAATCGATTACCTAGTTATTCACCCGTATTGATTAGGGAATTTTGCTCAAATATAAAGACAAGAAATGATAAACCATTCTCAATACAACTAAAAAATTATAATATTTCAAATGGGTTTGATTCATCTGACAAAATTATATTTTTTCTCATGCTATTATAAATTAAACTCTGCTCTTCTGAATTAAACTCTTTCCAAACTTAATTTTGGGCAAATTATGGCGAGAAAATCCTGATATTAGGCCATGAAAAGAAACTATATACGCATTTCCTTAATGATTTTTTTCCATACTACTCTTTCTGTCCATACTTTTTTCACCTCTGAAACATCCATGATGGACACATAAACGCTCTTACTTTCCTGAGACTTCTAATATTTCTTGATTAGAATTCTCTTCAGCCACATCCACCCATGACTTTCTTAGTTTTCCTATTCCTATTAAAAATGTTACTTTTCTCTCATAAGTATTTCTGCTTAGTAATTCAACTCTGGATCTTAATGTTACCAATGTACCATAGTAAGTTTCTCTATTCTCTGCCTCAATTTTATACTTAGTAGTCTTTAATAGCCATACTTACACCACTAACTCGCTGCTCATATTCACTTAAAAGAACCACTTTTATCACAAAAACTCCTAACTCCACGTCAAACGTATTTAGTCAGTATTCATGCTTATAGTAGCAGACACAACATTTGGTTTCACACAATAACGTATGGAAGAACATACATACCTGTAACTGTGTATTTTCCTGCTTAGAACATTCACTTACATTCTCCACATATTTCACCCCGAGTGGTTTTTTTTCCATATACACATTCGAATCGTAGAGATTATATGTGCCAACTTTATTTATTTCCATACTAATATACATTAAGGGCCATAAATTCAGCAACATTTCCATTTCCTGATAAAGGCTGCCTCCGTTAGGAGCGAATCTCATAGAATACAAGCCACCTATTCGTACTTTGATCGTACGAGTTTTTCCACTGGCATTTAAAATTAACTAAAGGCAGAATTTGTAAAACTATCAGCCTATTCATAGCACGTTCCATGAACAACGTTCCCTTCTAAAGAATACGGAACTCTTTTGGTCAGCTCATTTTTACCAGTATGCTACAAACTACTAACCAAAGCCAAAGGACAGCAAAAGTAAAATCAAAGCAAATACCCCGCGCCAGCTTTCACTATTTCAAAAAAGCTGGTATCCACTTTGAACGAACTTCCTTGAACCTTTCAACTGCCCGCGACGTGCCAATGGAAAGCATTTCCAGTGTACTAACATACATAAATTCTACAAACACTTGAAAAATATTAATACCTTAATAAACAAATAGCAAGTATTATTACTGATATCATCAATATTTTAAACGCACCATACCAATTACGTGCACCCTGATTAAAGGGTAGGAAAAAAATCCGTAGTTTTGAGGAAGATCGACCAGTATACCTGTAAAATTTCCTCTGGCTTACTAGGAATCATATTAGCGTTACAGTGCTCCGTTTATTCTGAACAAGAGTGAAGAATGAAGGCACACAAGAAGGAATGGGATGAAATTAGGAAGGTTAAACATCGAAGCACTTTTTATGGTATTGTTGAACGGATGAGGTTATTCCTTGAATGTGTTGCTAAAAGGATATGAGTATCTTGAAGGAGGCATAAAGATGCCAGCGGAGAAATTCCATTGTAGTGGAGTTGACGTCAGAGGCGATAACGATGGAGGCATTATTATGACGATAAACTTTAAAGTGAAGAAGGGTGGCACAATTTGTGGATACCCTGTTGGGGCTAAAGGAACTAAGGAAAGGGTGAGCTGAACAAAGGTAAAAGGGGAGAGGAAAAGGGTAAGATGGGAGAGAGGACTATGAATTCCGAAGCCATTTCGAAGCCAAAACCATCCTTGTCAAGAAAATGGTTTTCACTAACTGCCGTTCACAACCTGGGTAAGTGAGGCAGGTGGGGCGTGCAGGGGAGAATCGGAAGAAATTGGAGGGGGAATAAATGATATGTATATTGAGAGATTGAAGAGTAAAGAAACAACATGGGCGTATCCATTTCACAGGGTTCAAAATGGCCAAGCAGATATGATGATGATAAAGAACGTAGAACTAATGAGAACAAGATTTAACTTTGTTCCACTGGAGACTTTAAGGAAAGGATAACCA
Organism: Hetaerina titia; assembly: GCA_037158775.1. Taxonomy (NCBI): domain Eukaryota; kingdom Metazoa; phylum Arthropoda; class Insecta; order Odonata; family Calopterygidae; genus Hetaerina; species Hetaerina titia. The sequence goes on from CM073768.1 coordinate 105,116,060, forward strand.
TTCGTAAGCTGTCAAGGAGGCGGTATTGAGGGACTTTCAATAAATGAGTTCTCACTGGATATTTAATAGTTTGATATAATGATGATGTGCTAGACCATACTCAAATACTTTGGTTTGTTGTATCAGTAGCCTTAAGGTTATATAACTCTTGACCTCTTGGAAAAATATGGAAGCAAATATTGTTAAACAAAGACTACAAAAGAGAGGTTTACGCATTTCTTATTTGGATTTGGGTGAGGCTAGTTAGATTCGATGGTTCGATAATTAGTTTCTCGGGATGTCATATCTTTTGGCCGCATTTTATTTTGTCATTTTCACAACAATAGGAAATCCTAATCATTTCAATGTAATAATCTGCATTATTTTTTAATTATTTCAATTTTAATGACATCGAAAGAAAGAGATTTGTGAGGAATTAATGTATAACAATGATTTTTATGAACGGAACCCGAGGTAATATAAAGTTCGGAATGCGTCCATTGTCTGTGTTTTTCGAGTGTCTGTGGGCATTTTTAGCGTTATTTATGGGTTGGATACATGGAGAAATTTCTTGTTTTTAATGAAATCGATCAGAAAAGGGATGAGTAAATGCTTTTGAACATTAAAAAAGATTATTCAAAATGCATTATGGTATTACAATGTAAAACAATGACAAAACATAATCAATAAAGAGGATGTATTTGAAAGAGATTGTCATCAAGAGCTCGACGTTTTTCAGTGAATTCCAGCTGATAAGAGAAAAAGAGAAGTTAACTAACCTGTTTCAAAGCTTTGTTTGAGTGTTAGTTTCTAAGACGGGTGTCCTCAGTAGTATGCAAATTTCCATTTTTGAAATACGAAGGACTTAAACTTTTGGGACGTGAGCCAAACTTTAACTGGAAGTATAAGGTAGTCTGACATTTCTTTTATCCAAAATTAAAATAATACTGCCACTCTTCCTCTGAAAGAATAAACGCCTTTCATTAAAGTTTTCTTTCATTAGTAGTTATCCGTTTAGAAAAAACACAGGACAAATTTAGATTTATCCGTTGCGATTTAATTAATCGCAATTTTTAAAAAGGATGTTTAAAAGCACCCCAAAATATTTTTTTTAACTCGAGATATCATCAACTCAGATAAATGTCGCCTCAAATAGTAATGAGTTCATTTTGAACATTATGCGCAGTAAAAGTTTTCGCTCGTAAAAAAGATCAAAAGTATCTATTTTAAATCAACACATCTAATGAGTGTGAAATTGTGATGCATAATGCATTTACTTTAGCGTTTGGAAACAAAATTTGTGCACATGATTAAAGTGCTCCTCCGGAGTAAAATAAAATTGAAACTGAGAATTGTGCAATTCAGAAAGGGAAAAAGATCCATTTTTGAAGTTTCAAATTTTACAATCAGTACCACTAATTTAGAATGACTATGTTTATTTTGACACTGTTATTTTCACGATTTGAATAGGTATTTCCTTGACTGTTTTCTAATATCGACGAATGAAGAATTATCATGCTGTCCTAATTTCTCAGCGACAACACCTTTAACGCTTTAAAGACATCAGCCCCGCCATGCCAGCCTCGGCCTATTTGTCCACATCCACCCCTCTGACTTTTCTCATTTCATTCTCTCGTATTTTTCCCCAAACAAAGCATTACGACTCGTGACACTCTGCGCTCAAAAACGTTTCGTCAGGCCACCCCTCGCGTCTCTCTTCTCCAGTCAAATTTCCACTTCCACTGAGGATACCTCGCGTTGAATTCACTACGATTAATGCGCTGGCCCTGCACTTTCTACAACTGAACGTCCTCTCCCTCTCCTTTTGTTTCCCGTTTCTCAGATCTCTACAAGAATAGTTTACCGTCCAGTTTTCAAATTAGCCCTTGAATTATTACTGGCGTCGTTTTTAATTATGCGGGTAAGAGAGTGTGCATTCCTTACCCTCGATTCTATAAGTTTTGTGGCAATTAAATAAAGACCAAGTTACATATGGAACTAAATAAACATTTGAACGTGGTCAATAACTTTCCAGGAATTGAATGCAACAAATTACAAAAAATATTAACAACATACAAGTGATTTCGTTAACAAATAAACGAAAAGCTAATAAATCGTTAGAAAAATCTGGAAACATTTATTCTACTAATATTTAACACATCAAATGTTGCGCACACATTATGCACATTTTACTGAAACTCAGATATTTTTTCTTATAATTGTTTACCTCAAAGCTGAAACAATGTACGCATGATATTTAAATATTTTGAATAAGCAGAAAGTGCTAATTAAAAGGAATATGTTTTCAGTTAAAATCAGAAAAATTCATGTAAAATTGAAATGCAAAAATGGCATTGAATGTGCTAATGTTATTTTTTTCAAATCTATTAAAAACTCCTAATATTTTTTTACTGTGATAAGAATTAAAAAAACAGGTTCAGCACCAAATCATCCTTACCAAGAGGTCACCCTTACCCCCCCCGGGGGGCTCAACCCCCGCCATGGGCATTTTTACATCATCAGAATTTAATTCCTTTGAAATCTGACGATAAAAGCGTATTTTTTTAGACTACATGAGGAAATAGTCCATCAAAAAAGCTCTAAAAGCCGAAACAATATGCTATATCATTTGATGGAAAAAAATCAGTGGGGAATGAAAAAAATAAATTCATCTGAGCGTATATATTAACAGTAACACGAATACAATTGATATTTTATAGAACTATATATATAATAATATGCACATATAGAACTTGGGTCAAATAAAAATAATATCAGGAGCTTTAATATCACATGCAGGAAAGAGGCAGTATCCAGTCCATCAGGAAAATTATGCATCAAAGTACTAATTGCTTTTCTTTAAATGTATCTATATCTACATTGTCTTATGAAATACGATAGAAAGACATAAGACGATCACCTCAAACCCCATACAATGAATCTCTGTAGGAATAGGAATATCTGAAATATATTTTCCTTTAATCTGAAATCTGATCAATGAAAGATACCTCAAATATAATTAATAAAAATAAACAAGGAATAATGATTGAAGTACATTTAGGTATTTTAATGACTTAAATCCCATAAAAAAGGGGTAATGCTTATTCAGCTTCTTAAGAAAAACATTTACAAATAGTTTATCAGATAATATAGAAAACATCGTTTTTTTATAAATTTATAGAATTTTCCTCTGCATAAATAGCAAGATATGATAGTTTATATCGGTCAGAGAACTAGATAACTTGAACGTTTTCAACACGCTTTTGTCAGAAACTAAACGGGAGGAAAAATAGAAGAGATTCATTCCATGTAAAGCACTTTTTATCTCTTTTCAATCAGTGCCTTCTCTCTTCCATCCCTGCCTGCCTTCCAATCCCATCTCTCTCTCCCACTTATACTAACACACTTCCCCAGTCCCCCTTATTCATGGATTGTATCCAATCCCGAGCGTGCTCCAAGTGGTAGGCGGAGAGATTTGAGCAGCTCCCTAATCCACCAGAAAATACGAACTCTCGCATTTAAAACCCAAAAAATATTATAAAAAAAGGCAACTCCTCCATGCCCAGAGTTACAAAGGAACGCAATTCTGTAAATTATTTCGCAAAGAGCCGCGCATCCGATGTCTACCGAAGAGAGTGCCGCCCCGAGGCAAAAGTAAAACCAGGAACGACGCTTCGAAGGGCTCAGTGTTACTGACAATTTCAATAAGAAAAACTCTTCGTCAAAATCTATATCCATCAGTTAAGAATTCCGAGGAATTTTACTGCTGAAAAAATGAGAACAGCGACGCATTGGTTAAGTCTACTCACCTTACGCGGCTTTGCACATCAATTTTCGAGATTTTTCAACTCTTTAATTTTGCAAGAAGACAACAAAAATAGCTTAGGTCTTCCTGTTCTTCCCGAGCAGAACATAGAGAAATGAACAAAAGATAAACGTAGGAGTTTTATCTAACCTAATGTGATTTTCTTTATCTTCTCCTTTTACATATCTCCGAGAAATTGTGCTGTTCGTAAGTCCCTGTATATCCAACACTGCAAATGACATCCTGCTAATGGCATCCAGTCATTGTCCACTGATGTCTACAGGTATATTAGTTTTCAGAGCACTATTACCTGATGTAGTTTTTAGCCATTCAGGTTTGTAGGTGGGTGTCTTATCAAATAAATTTAAAATACAGCCGCATTCAATAAAGCAGACATTCTCTAAAATAAAAAAATATAATTTACAAGTTCATATTTTTAAGGAGTAAAAATCAGTACATAATTTTGTGGCTAAACAACCACATTGTAATGTCAATTCATGGAACAAAAGATCACGACCAGTGTAATTGGATTTGAAGTAGCCCCATTTGAACCGATTCTTATTTCTTGAAGGTGGGCCAATCGTAATACAAGTATGGGCCACCGCGTAACCTAAATACAAGTGCTGACATTATAACATCATACCGCTGACCCGAGAATTGTACTTCTCTTTAGGTTTCTGCATGGGCCGGCTCGCAAAGACAAAGCGGCAAATTTATTTCCTTATATACGAAAGCGAGATTGATTCCTCCTCTCTTCAACAAACGTTCCTTCTTTTCTACTCATTATAAATAGTTATTCATTTACGACGTGACTTCATCTTATCATGGCATATATTTACTTTTCTATTTTAAAGTCGAACGCGTTGATTTATATACTTAGTATCCAGATATTGGAGTGGCGTTTTATTATTAAGGAGAATAATAAAAGTAAAGGAAAGAGATTGAGTGTACTGGATGGAGAAACTTAAATGCTCAAAATAAAATTAAGGATTGCAAGCAACATGTAAGCTGTCAATGACTGAATTAAAAAATATAACCCCTCGATTATTCTTAATATCGTGATAGAGACGTATAGAGACAAATAACAGTTCTTAGGCTAACGTATTAAAATAATTTGTGCACATAATATGCCCTCAGTTGTTATTTCAATCCTCTCTGCGTCGCACTTAAGCATCCAAATACTCAGATCTATTCACAGGACGTGGCATTGATAGGCCATCAGTGCAATAAAACTAGGGGTCAGGAGGTACAGAGGAATTGAGGAGAGGTTACAACAATTTCTATTGCTAAATGGAAAGAAAACAACGGCCAATGGAGAAGTATGTGGCTAGTAGAGAAATGGCACCAACGAAACAATCTATCGATGTTCAAAATTCAACTATCAACAAATAAACATGGGTGGTATTCATTCAGAAGAGCGCTGCGGTCATCACGCCTCGGAGAACAAATAAGGCAGGTGATCAAATTCAAACAAAACTCCTTATTTGAGCCATCAACGAATTGACGAGGGTGTAAACACGCCAGACACTTGGACCGATGTGCAAGTTAAAACTCCCTCCAAAGGCATTATAACAACACTTCCGCGGGACGGTTAGTACACCCTTGTGCAGCGAAATGCGACCATCAGAGCGTGGATTGTGCAAAACTGCATAACTGTACCCCTTCTCTCCCCTTACCCTACCTGCCTTTATCATTTCCCACCCACATTCTATCCACCATACTCTCCCACGTCCCTTCCCTCCCTAAACCCTGTTCCTTCCACCACTCCCCGTATTCCTCCCCCACAACCATCCACCGCCGGCCCCAGGGCCCTCCGCCGATCAAAGCCACGCCATAAATATCGCCGTACGTGTTATTGGGCAGTTATCGTCCTCCGAAGCAGACGCTCATTTTTACTGGAGGGTAGGTTGAGGGGGTGGGGAAGAGTGATACTGGGGATGCGAGAGAGTGGGGGAACGGAGAGAAGGGGAGCAGGGTGGATAGGGTGGGTTGGGAAGGGAGGGTGGAGGATTGTGGAAGGCGCTCCTTCCCGCCCACCACACCGCTAAACGGCCATTAATCAGTTCCGAGAGGACCTCCGCTTGGAGCGACGGGGGAGGGGAATTGAGACGGCCCGAATGATGCGTGGCCGGCCGCCCGGCAGCGAACGCGCCGTTGAGGGGACAATGGGTCTGCGCCACCCTCCCCCGCATATACCACCCCACCCTACACCCACCGTTGCGCACGTCTTCCAAACACAACGATCCCACCACGCTTCCTCCCATCCCCCGCCGATATAACGCCAATAAACACGGCCTGGAGCCCGCAAAACCGCCTCCAACCCTCCTCGTCCCCCTCGGTCGGTCCCGCCACCCCTGCGACCTCCGTCACCTCCCTCTCCTACTCTTCCCCCGCACTCGAGTATGGAGGCCGCAGTCCCAAATAGCGGCGTTAATGAATTGATTAACGGCCGCTCAGATTTTATGTCCCGCCGAAACTGGGCGGCGGACAGTCATTTCGCAACGTAAAACACTCGTACGCTGAGTGGAAAATCAACCGAGTACAATGTTTATGGAATGGAATTGCTAATTTTTTTTCATCGAACACGAACCCCTCCACATTATTATTTTTTCAGAGTCAACCCCCCGGAGTGACACAACTTTTGTTTTAGTTTTTCATCCAGAAATGGCGGGTGGCGGGAGAACGACATTTGAGCTGAAGTTAATGCTTCAAAAAGGACATTGTTAACGAGTCAAATGTTTTAGCGTTTGGACTCATTTCGGAATCTGGAGGGTTTTTATATTTATCACCTATCAGGTGGCAAATCGAGTTCAATCTACATTGCAGTCATATTTTTCAATATCCATTACATTTTTTTTTCATTTTACGTAGGTTAGAACTGATGTCTTCAAATTATGTAGGAATAGTACTATTTTTCTTTAGGTATGTAAAATAGCTCACCAATTCAAACTTGATTTGTCTTCTCTGAGACTCAATTCATTGTATTGATAAGCAATCATTGAGACGTATAAATAGCCGGGATTTAAGATTTTACAGTGTGTTCATACGGCCATAAACAAAATTCTTTACCCTTAGCTTCGGATTCTGCACTCCACTAATATTTTATTCAGATGTGCAATACTCATATATTTCGATACACGACGAATAACAACCGAACTCAATAATAAATATGAATAAAAGTCTTGAGGAACTAAAATAAAGAGATAAAAGATGGAATGCTGTGACACGAACATCTCAAGGCATCTTGAATGATTTTAATTAAGATACTTAGTGTTACTTTAAGATTAAATCATGAACCACTACAAGTGCAACATTTGAGGCACGGACTAACTATCGTTTGGCTACAGATACTAAAAAAATAATATTTTTCACCTGATCAAGCAATGGATTCAGGTGTGAAATGATGACGAATATTAAATTGAAAATTCGCACCGTATTCCTCGAGAAAAGGTTTTAAGGCACACGCTGGAAGTCTTCTATTCCCCCTATACACACATACACGCGCGCGCTAAGACTAGCTAGGGTCATCAAGATGCTGGTACATATGTATCCCCTTGGTCGGTCACCAAAGGCGAGAATCAGAAGGATGAGATGGAACGGATACCGTCTATTCAAACTCCTTCCTTGAAGAGAAACCTCGGCTGGAAACCGAGATGACGCTGCGGGCAGGAATCATCCAACGCCTGCCTCAACATCACTCAGCCTCCGAAACCAAGGAACGGGGCGAGATACCGGACGCCCGAGGGAATACGTGAGTCGAGAGAGACGAGGGCGGGGAGTGAACTGGGAGGGGGGCGGGAGGGGTGTGACGGAGGGATGGATGGGCGCTTGGGGCAGGCCTCTCTCTCTCTCTCTTCCTCTCTGAACTAAAAAGAAAGAGGGCCTGGTGAGGAGGGAAGGAGAGAGGCGAGGGCCAAGAGGAGGTGCCGTGAGGAAGGGTATCGTTGGGGGGAGAGAAGAGAGCAGGCAGAAGGGTACTGCCAGAAAGACGAAGAAAGGGCGAAGGTTGAAATGGAGAAGGACGGTCAAAGGACAGAGGAAAAGGAGAGCACGGGGAAAGGACCAAGTGACAAGAGAGGACGATGAACAAGAGAGAGCAGGAAAGTTTTGGGAGCTCTTCGGCGGATCGGGCGCGGCGAAGTCGGGTGAAAGTAGAGGGGGCGTTGCCGAGGAGTCTGAGTGAACACACTCTCTCTCTCTCTCTCCCTCTCTCCCTGCTCCAACCTATACATCATTTCATATTAGGACGCATACAGAGCAGGAGAATAACTTTTGCCCTCCTACACACGAAAATCCTCATTGCACGACCGAGGTTCAAACTCAAAGCAACATCATTAGGCATCCTACCAATGATATCCTTTTCTGCGACATTTATGGTGTGCAATGAAGTTTTACAGCTTTAGTATCTGACAGTTGTAGTCCGTAATAATTGCAATATATTTAAATTGCATTTCATTCCTAATAATTGCGAAAAAAAATATAGTTGTGCAAATTGGGTGAACAAATATAATAAATGCATAGTTACGATGTACGTTCTTCTTGCGCGTACTAATGTTGTAGAAACCATTTTATTATAGTATATACAATAGAAAACAAGTAAATTACGGCCAGGGCTACCAACCACCAGCTTATTGGCTTTTCCCTCAAGCTTCATCATCAAAATCAGCTTGATGTTGGTACTAAGACAACGAAACCCGGATCGGATTCATCAGTTTTTGTGGTTTTGTAAATGCCATATAAAACTGAAAAAAATAACAACTTGTAATGGAAAAACACTAAAAGGTTTATTCACAAGTAAATTTAGTAGTGCAGAGTCCTGGACACAAAAATGATACTTAAAGAATGTATTAATGACTGAAAATGAAACCAGAAGTGGAGGGTCCAGACTTCCTATGGTGAAAATTATTTCACGATCCAGTGACATTGCTAACCTGAACCATTTAAGGATGATTCTGTTGCATTATTCTTTTAATGTTATTCTTAAATTTACATTAATCCTGGCAAACTAAAACGGTTACAAAACTCAGCGAAATCTGAATTTCATCATAAAAAATTCAACACGTTTGTTTAGTTTGGCGCACGCGTCTAAAGTGAATTAATTACTGACCAGTGGAGCAGTACGCATTGCAGTGCAAAGGGAAAAGAGATGGAAGCTGACAGCTGCGCCTGGATTTGCGAACGCAAATCTCGCTTTCAAATGCTGCAGTAACTTAGGGAATAGTATGGTCATTGGGCGACTAGTTCATTAACCATGTTGTGATTCAAAGGTTAATATCGTAAATATTGGTTAATAATAAGTAATATCGTATAGAAAATAAATGGTAATTAAAGGATTTTCAATTATTTCATAGTGTTTCACAGAAAATATTAGATTCAATCTACGCACTTAAAACTAAGGAACCGGATAAATCGCAAAAAAAACCTTTTGTGAGAATAACTGCCCCCTCTACGGGAAAACTAAAAGGAAAAAAGCATAATCATCCCAAGTCAAGATGGCATTACATGACTTAATAGAAGTCCAAAATTAATTGATAGAGATGTCGCCGAGACATTTGCGTTTAAATGTTGCTAAGACAGTGACTTCTTAGAATATCGAAAGAAATGTGTAAATTTGTGCAACTTTTACCAAAGTGTATGCTAAATAATCATAATGTAGCATAAATAATCTCGTATTTATTTTTTCCAAAATATCACAGTTACTTAATGCCTAATGTAGGATTCAAAACATTGAATTTGGCTATTTTTGCTCTCCCGGAACAAAATACTTACACGAAAAAAAGTGTTAAAAAATGATATTACATTAATTTCACACATTTTTATCCAGAATTCCGAATGAACGAAGATTTCGGCCGCATAAACGAAGAATTGAATTTTCTATGAATCTATGAAGAGATTCTATAAAAAACCGAACGTCTCAGTTAAATATTATTTTTTCCAAATGAGGTTAACTTTCTTGGTTAGCCAGACAGAAAGGACCTTTTCTCATGAATAAATTCGTATTAATGTCGAAAAATCACTGCAACGGCTAAGCTACTATATTTTTAAAACAAGTTTTAATTCTAACTGGGCATAATTGGTCGTAAGAAGTCCAGCATGATTTATATAGTGGTTATCAGTAGAAAGATTCAATTGCACCGTCCCACGGAACAATTGCATATGGTTTACATTGCTGCCTTCGTTAAAACTCTATTAATTCCTAAGCGAATAGAGCTTTGATTTATAATTCTACCGAACAGAAAATTATGTCCTACTTGAAGCACTCCATTACTGCTGTTCCTCTAGTTCCATAAAATTTTGACATTATACTTATGACTTTTCTGCCATTAAACAGTTTTTTTGTATTCTATTTTCCCCTTCTTACTATGGTAACGATTCTCTGCTACATTTTATTTCTCCAGAATCGATTCCTCGGATGCTGTCATTGCGTTCCTAAAAGACGACTACCGCACAGGCAAAAAAAACCGGCAATAAAGGTGAAGAAAGGCGTCTTTGTTGCCATTTTTCTTTCTTTCCACTGACATTTTAGAGACTAGAGTATATCATGATTAATGACGAAAATAATGTTTCCCAATCTAATTTTTCAGAAGAAATAGCCCATGCTCCAGAGCAAAAAGAGAGCTTCTCTTTCTCGATGATCGATGATACGAATGCGAAAGACAAACACTTAGTGGATAAGAGATCTACTTATGGACAGTTATTACGTGAAGATAGAATTGCGATATCCTGTTCCTACCGCTGCCATGGCTTTACAAAACCATAGAAGTCATTTCAGTCACAGTACAAAAGTTTTAAAGTTACTTGGTTAATTTCTATTACTATTTAAAATATATTTTTTAAAAGATTCATCATGCTTTTTATGCAAAAAATACAAAACAAAATGCAACGTTCGCATTGTTCAAACACGCTGAGCATAAAGCCAATTCAAATAAAAAATTATAATCTTCACTTTGTCGCTCGTTTGGAATACGCTTTAATTAGCATTTATTTTAATTCAGCCTTTAAAATCCACCAGTGAGATGGAACCAAGAGTATCCGTTGAGAGACTCAAGGGGAGAAGGGATCTGGAAAGGAACGAAGCGTGATGAGTTGTGTCATTGAGGAGGAGGAGAGAGAGGGAGGGGTGGAATGGAAGGATGTGGAAGGCGTGCGAGGTCCGAATACTAAGGGGAAGAGCACACGGGATAGGATGGCGGGGGACGGGAGCATTTAAAGAAAAGAGAGAAAATGGGGATCGACTCCTCGAATGGAGAACGGAGTTACCCGAGAGACCCGAATGGAAAAAAAGGAATAAAAAGCAAAGGGCACGCAGTGCGGTGAGGAAAATGAGGGAGAGAGGGGAGAAGAGGGAGGAAGAGGAAATAGGGGTAAGAGTGAACCCACGGGGCGAAGAGAGAGAGAGAGGGAGGGACGGAGTCCTGTCTTCCAAAAGTACGTCCGCGAGCGAAGGGAGAACGACAGAGAGTGAGAGAGAGTGCCCGCCCAGTCAAAGGTTTACGTCGGACCCGTCAATTCTGCGTTACTGGTGCGGACTGCGAGTGAAGGAGAGGGCGGGAAATAATAATAAAATGATAAAGATCCGGCTTGAGGGAGGGCGCGGTTTTTTTTGCACCACATTCTCTTGTTTTTTTGCCATGAACCGGGACGCCCTACTTAGGCAAACACTCGGAAGATGGGAAACAGGAAAACGACGGAAGAGACGGAGGGGTGGGGGAAAGGGAAGCATGACGGAAGGGATGAGGAGGGGGGGGGAAGAGGAAAAAGACACCGCGTAGGCGGTCGAAGGGAAAATAGTGGGAACAGAGGAGGAGAGGAGAAAAGAGAGAGAGAGTGGGGGAAGAAAGAAGACACAACGGCGAGGCAGGACACTCAACTGGAGGGAGAATGGCAGATGGAGGCGGCGGTCGCGTGGGGGAACGGGCGGAGAATGGAGGAGGGGTGGCTGGAGAAGGAGCGAGAAAAAGGGTGGAAAGCGGAAACAAATGGAATGATAAACAGATACGAGCAGAAGTGAGGGGTCCGGGACCATCTACTGAGATGCAAGGGATCGAGACAGGACGGCGTGAACTACAAAGACTGGGGTGGGAAATCGAAGCGATTATTTTTCGCCACTTCATGTTCGAGCGTTCCGATTCATGGAATGGTTAAAGATGATGTAGAATCCTTGGGGAAGCATGCAATTGCATGGTAAACACTTGTCTTCACATGCAAGAATATATTCGTTGAATTTAATTCGCCTAAGTTCAAGCACCAATAAATTCAGCGCTATATCAGTGTCTCAAAACAAAGAGAGCAACGTAGTATATGCCTAAAAAATGGACCTCTTTTATCCTTATAGTACGAAATATGTTTTGCAAAACGCCAGTTAGGAAATTTTGTCATAGCAGAAATAAAGAATCAAATTCCTGGGAAAGAGATGTATGTTAGTTTAACATGGCACATAATACAAAGGATGTGAAATTTTGAAATAGTTAAGATCTTAATGGGACAGAATTTGGTCGCAAAAAGGGGTTAGGAAAAGCTGACATTTATGATATAAATTAACAACTGTACTGGAATACACAACTTGAATTTAAATAATTTTAAGAGTTGTGCTGGATGTAGTTTCACCTTTATTCCGAACTTGCAAAGAGAAATAAGGCAGTAATTTCCATCACCAACTATCGGGTTTGCCGTTAATTTAATAAAAGTACAAGTTTATACTCGTAATATGTTAGCAGTAAATGGTGAAATATGACTTATTTTCAAAATATATTATTTACAGTAATGTTCAAATAAACTTAGTTACTATTATGGTACACTTTTGAACAATCTCAGCCATTTTAGTGATAGAAATTGAGTTCAAAATTATATCAAATTTGAAATTTCAAAAAAAAACAGGAAAACAAATTTTGCTAATGGCCTTAATTTTTATAAAATTAATTCAAAATTATCCGATATTCGGGCAATGGTTATTATTGGATTACACATTTCTCTATTTGAATTTTTTTAAGCGCATCAATTCACACTCCTAGTATGGGTAAGTAGTAAAGTAGGAGTGACAAGAAATTTGTAAAACCATAGTTCGAAGAATCCACACGAGTGTGGTGTGGCAGGTGTCATAATGTTATATTAGGACGAAATCATCTTAAAGCAAAGAAACAGACAAAATAATTTGACTTGAAGCCAAATCGAATACATTTTTGTGATTTCTTTTGCACTCGATTTGTCACGTTAAACAAACAAACTAAGTGGTAAACTTTTATTTTGGCTTTGGATACAGTTACCCTAAAAATGATTCAAGAGCCCAAAAACTTTTCCTTGGCGCTGGGTTCAGAGGGTCCAGAAACAACTTTTGAGGGACTTGACTTTCAGCGCCAGAAAAATAGATTTATATCTGAAACACTAAAAAAAAATAATAAAAACTATAAGCTGAAGCATCAGAAATGAGAAATTTTTTAACACTAAATGCATGTAGCTATTTGGTGTAGGAATTTAATAAAACTAGTAATCTAACCCGCAACAAAAGAAAATAGGGATGACAAAAAAAGTAATAGGGCCTTAAAAAATAAAAAAATAAAGATGCAGTATCTCTCCGAATGCTACATTTTAAGTTCCGCCAGTAGGAGTAATGATTGCCACATCAACAAACACGAAAATGGAGAAGAAAACCAAGAGAAATCAAAAGTAAAATGCCTTCACGGATGACATGGCGCTAGGGAAAAGGGGAGCGGTGAAAGTCCCTTTTCTTCGAGGAAATCAAGGGGAACGATAAAGAAATAAGGAGAGATGGTCAAGAACAGAGATAAAGTAAGAAAGCGGAGACTAAATGGAAAACCGGATACAGCTGATCAAAATTGAGATCGCAGTCAGCTTCCCACTTCCTTCGCATTAAAGTTACTCATGGGGAAGATGTTTTTCGCAAGTAAAATACGGAGAAAAAATTCCGGGCAAATACGATCAGAGATGAAATAATGTAATTGACTGACTGAATGACTGACTGTGCGGTCGGAAGTCTCTCGGGGGAGGGGGCATAGGGGATTGGAAAGATGGACGGAATGGAATAATGTGGGCGAGAAGAGTGAGATTGGAGGAAAAGGGAACGAGGAGTTGGATTAGAGAGGGAACGCGGCCATGGAATAAGAAAGGTCAAGACAGGTGCCCGAGGAAGTCACATCCTATTTTCCAGTCCGCGGCATTGGAAGAGACGAGGAAAGGAGGGAACTCTCAAGAGGGAGAAACGCTTTCAATTTATTGATAAGTATTTCATTGGAGTGGATGAGGCGAGTTTACGGTCAGCGGCTCTCATCAGACTGCCTAAGGCATTATTAACGGCCC